>OMOW01022133.1:5651-16152 GCA_900312555.1 Lamprogrammus exutus | reverse complement strand
CTGGTGTGTGTATGTAGTGGTGGATTGAGGGGTGGGGGGTTTAGGGGTTCCTGTAGTTCAAAACTCAACCTTTGAGCAGCTACAGTCTTTGATAACAGCAATACATTTGGATACTTGTCACTTTGTGGTGGATTTGAATATATTAGCAACCATAACCAAAATGTATACAGTTTGGATGGTTTCCTCTGCTGTGTGTGCAAGACATAAATAACATCCCCAAATGAAGTGAGATTATCCCCTAATAGTAAACTATTTTTGGAATAAATTGTTAGCGTGTAGGGCCAAGATTAGGGAGGGATTAAATAAAAATGCAGGATATGCAAGATGTAGCTATTTATAGAGCAGAGAACATCTTTTTCTGCCTTCCAGCCTGATAGGTAATTCCTACCTGCTCTAGCCGGAGGCTGTTTTTTGTCTCTGAACATCAATGAGAGCGTTCTGTGGAGGATTTTTTTCTACATGGTGATGAATGCAGAAGCACAAATGAGATGCCCGGTTGGACTTATTTGTCTTGATGATGAGAAACCCCGCAGGCTCCTCTCACTTATAAAGGGATTAGTGAAGTCTGGCAAGTTTACGTAACTGCTGAAAACGCCTGCTGCACAGTTAATTTAACATGCTCGGGCTGCACCAGTTTCAACAGGCAGGAAACATCCTCTCCACCAACTCTTTTTACGGATTGTAACCAAACTGCGTCATGGCCGTCATGTAGTTTTTGCATATTTTGTATTTCTTTAGTGAAATGAATGGAGAGTGATGGCACTCACGTCAACATCGTAGTATCATAGTGTTTTAAGTAATAGTTTGTTTTCATTAAAGTTTTTAGTTTTAGTTTTATATGTTTGTTTTTTATGCACTTTTGTGGTGGGTTTTGACCTGATTTGTTTGCTGAGTAGATTTTATGGTTTTGTTTTGTTGTTTGAATGCATTCACCTTGTTTGTTAGAACCCATTTTGATACCTTTGTGTTATTGTTTGATACCACATTTCTCACCCATTGTGTGTGAGATACCTTCATGTTATTGTTTCATACCAGGTGTCATACTCATTGCACCGATTGTGTGTGACCTACTTGTGTTTGGTGGGATTCGATCCACCGACGTTTCATTCCGAAGGTGAGTGCTTTGCCATCTACCATTTGAGTCCACACCTTGAACACATAATAGAACAGTAGGATCTCTGTAGGATTTTTTTCTATGGATTTTGAAAATATTTGCCCATGTACTAATTACTAACTGCTTAAGAAGCCAAGTGGGCCTTTTTTCTGTAGGGTCCCAGATACTCCAAAACCTCAAAGCTAGGGAGGAGCTTAACCGCGACACAAGTTGTGAATTGGAGGGAAACCTTTGTTTTTGTCTTCAGGAAGCAGCATTGTACTCTGCTGGACTCACAGAGGGTCCACTGTTTGGTGCCCAGAGCATTGCAGTAAGACAGACAGAGAGAGGGGCCCCCCATGGGCACTCTGCCCCTTCTCTGCAAACTAGAGCAAAATAAAACAATACCTTTATTCAGCTGTTTGGACCTGCCATCTGAACAGCAGCTCGTCATTAAATTAACATCACAGCAGGCGCACGCCCTGGCCCTTGCTTCCTGGAGCATTGTGATGCACTCAGGAGGAAACTCATTCTTTCAGGGGATACCAGGTCAAAAAGCAGGGGCGGCACAGACGTGTCCCTGTGGCCTTGGCATTGAGGAATGGGAGCAGTCGCCGGGCCACTGTGTTAGAGCTCGTGAGGCCGAGTGTTGAAAGAACAACCTTTTAATCCCTGGCAACCGTGAAGGACAGAGACAGATTTGCTTTTTGTTTTTGATGTTGTGCCACTTTCTGGCCCTATCCACTGTGAGGACAGGCCTGTGGTCTTTGCCAAGGCCTCTGACCACAAGAGAGGCTGCAGCTAATTCACATTAATAAGACAGGGGCTGTCTTGGCCTCCGCCATAGATATATTTGTCGTGCACCTGTTAGGGGAGGTGTCTTGAATAAATTTCCCAATGGTTTTCCAATAGAAAGATTTGTATAGTTGTATTACACGGCCTGGTTCACACAGCCTAACAATAAATTAGTTACTTCTGCACAGTAACACTGAGGGTAAACCGCCAAGACCGGACAGTCCTCCAATCATGGATCCATCTCTCGATGATGAAACCACAGGTTATTGCATTGACCATGATGACACTGGATCATGACCCAAAATTATACGTTGAGATACAAAAAAAATGTTTTTGGAAGTAATTAAAATGGCAGAAAATCTAGTTAGGCCTGTATTGATGGATGTGGATTGACCTAAGAATCTAGGAAAAAAGTTTTTTGATTCTATGGCTTATGGTTCAAAAGTTATTGACAAAAACGTAAAAATTCTCATTATAGCGCCACCAGCAGATTCTTTCCCGGATCATGTCCAACCTGCCCACCAAGTTTCATGAAAATCGATTAATAATTTTTCCAGTAATCCTGCTGACAAGCTGACAGCCAAACCAACATGGGCAAAGGTAATAAAGCAAAACGCAAAACTGCAGAGGTTCAGAAAAAAGATAGATGCATAGATTACAATGACTTTTAGATCAAGCTTCAAATTACAAGACAGTTACCTCGTCCAGTCAAACTAATTTGCTTACATACAATCTGTGTGCATATTTTATTTTCCATACAGCTCATCAAATGAGGCAAGTGGTTATACATCTTCAGACTCAAATAACAAAAACAACATCTATTCACCTGTGTCTGGTTCAGCCATAGTGGCACAGCAGCCCGCATCCTTTTCCCAAGTAAATTACTCCAGCTTTTCCTACAGCAGTGCTTCTCGATCCTGGTCCTCCAGTACCACATCACTGTATGTGTCTCCACTAATGTCCTGATCAGCCAAATCAGGTGTGTTTAGACAATCAAGATCTGGGAGCACAAATCACAAATTACTGATCAAGTCAACTCACTTGATTTAATGAGGTGGGGGCAGAGCAGGGACATGTCGCAGACTAACTTGTGGTGAAAGTTTTCCTGCAGGTGGCACTATAGCAACCATCTGAATTCTTCTTCTAAAAAAAAATACTTACTTTTTTTTTAACTTGTGAGAATTTACTCTTTCAGATATCAGTCTCTAACCTTGAACTGTGAACAAATGCTACAACTTTGAAATCACACTTTTCGTTCGATTACTACATTCTAATATTACTTGTCTGGTCTTGATATTGTTCTGCTAAGGTATAATTAAATTACTGCAGTGAAATAATTGTTGTCTATTTTCCTATTCACTGGGCTCTGTCTGCACCTTGTGTGCAAAACAGGGGGCAGCATAGAGCAGTGAGCAATCAGGTTAGAATCGCTAGTGAAGCAAAAGAGGTCAGACAGACTGACCACAGTGCTACTATGTCAGTTTGTTCCAATAATGGCTCCACATGACAGACCCCAAGGGTAAAATCACAGAGGGAAAGGTTTCCTAATTTCTACCTCACATTTACTTCCCTTTCAATACTAAAATACATGAACCCAAAACAACAAATGTCTCCATGTTTGTTGTATCCATGTCTGACTTTAAAATCATTTAAAACAAAAGCTGTCGCGTTGACCTCTGTAAACGTGTAACTGTGGCATAAGTCGCACTGAAGTGACAGGACCCTGCTCTCTCACTGTATTTTTCAAGTTCTGTCGGATTTCCACCACGTTCTGTCTCTAATCTTGTTGCCTAATCACTGTGTCAGACACAAAGACTTCTCTGCTGGGAGCGTCTGGAAAGGAACAGAACCAGGGGTGGAAGGTTGGAGCATGATGGAATGTGGGGTTTTTGACCCTAACACTCTCGAAAGACTCTCTGATATCAGGACCAGAGGTTGATATCATTTGCGAAGGAAGGTGGTGGCCAGTTTGACTAAATACATTATACAGTATTAAGAGGAAAGAAGCTAGAAGCAAGACAACTTGTCTCTGTCCAGGCTGTGCAATTGCCTCGAAATGGAATTTTTTTATTGGAAATCTGATCTGGACCATTCAAACAGGTGTAGAACTATAAAAGTCCATTACAAACATTTCGGATTTACACCCAAAACCATTCACTTATTGTAATCCCTGGCCAATGATGTCACTTTCCCTTGAATTTCATTTAAATCTGTTGTCAGACTTTTGAGAAATTCTGCTAAATATCTGAAAAACAAACATACAGGACTGAAATCATGGGAGGTAATTCCACAGCTATCTATAAAATAATCTATATCTATTGTAACTGTTAAGTGCCTAATCTATAACGCAGAGCAGGAACATTTTGTTCCTAAAGCCAGGAAACCGGAATGGTCTAAGCCTATGTATCAGGGCTGGCCCAAACCCTTTTGGGGCCCTAAACAAACCCTTTACATTGTACCTGCACAGTTTATGCTGATACAACTGTCTAAACCATTTTGGTTTTTTTATGTTTCCAAATGAATTTATACACACACACACACACACACACACACACACACACACAATTCGTTCAGTACAAATCTTGAATACATACAGTATTTGGTAAAAGGACAGAAAACTAAGAACAAATTCTGATAAAGTTTGTCCCACGTTTATTGTTGCTTGTCATTGAACATGAATTCTTATTTAATCCAGCTGATGACTAAATTCTACAAAACAACTGACACCAGGGTTGCAGATATGGATACTGAGCATCCAGCTACCGTTACTGCAGGACTGCAAGACATTGCACACAACAAATATCCAGATTACACAGATGTTGCTATTGTATGTGGAGACTATACAGATTTAGCTAAGATATTGAACAGGATACATGGAAAATATGTGAGCATGTTAGCACGACAGTATTGTTGGGTTTAAAACGTCAGGTTCCTACTGGGTTTCTCCCCTGTGTTCCCTGTCTGGTCCTGCTGAAGATGCAGAGCTTCATCCCCGGATGTAAATCCGCGTGCACACGACATCATCTGCCCCAAACGTCTGGAGGAAACAAAGAAATTGTTTTGTAGTTTAGTCACGTCATACTCATTAGCACCTCACTTCAGCTGGCAGATTCATTCACATTGAGCCTCCTTAGAGTAGAGGACTTCACCTGATCCGAAACTGACCAATAGAAGACTTATCCAATCCTGACAAAAGAGCGGCTCGACAGACAACAGTCACACTCAAACTGATAGATCTGAAGATAATTAGACCCAATCCAACATGCGGTTTACCCAAACAGATCTTAACTGAGGGACGGCACAAACACTGGGAAGCTTTTCTTTGAACTTGTTCCTCATGTTGACAAAGCGCCTCCAATCTCGTCTCAAGATTTTTCTTTTGTATTGTTTATGATGCACATCGTGATCAAGGAGACTGCTTGGATCCACCGAGATATACGTGGGCTCAGGTCCTGGGTCAGGTCTCGGTTCCTTAGAAGAGTGGACCTGAGAGGCCATCTATCTTTAGAGTTTTATTTCCCTTTAAAATACATATTTTGAAAGTATTGTTAGCTTTCCTCATTAAATTGAAAGGCCACAACACATTTTGAGATCAGTACAAAATTTCCTGCAATAATACTGGTTGCTTGAATTAATAAAGTGTACGGAATTTAGGTCTGATTATGGTACAATCCATTGCACACCTTAAACGCTGCTTAAATATATAATATTGGATTTAGAATTTATATGTAATTAAAGCAAATTATTTACTGCTTAATTTGTACTTGGGGGCTTTTTAAATTAGCGGCTTTCAGTTACCATTTCCGACATTTAAATCTAAATTAAAGTATGTTTTCAGTGGTAAATTAAAGTGTTATTAGGATTCTTGTTTTTTTTTCATAAGATTAGTTGAGGACCACTTTGCATTCTATCCAAATAAGCCTGAAAATGTAAAGAAAATCCTGGTATGTCCATGGTGGATGACTTTGTTACATCATCACATTCAAAATTAAGCCCATCGGTCTCACACTCTCCAAATGAAACTGCTTAATAACTGATTTATGCATCCAGTCCCCTGAATGCTCATGCTTGAAGTGTTTGTTAGGCTGATCTAGCTGGAGAAGAATTCCACGACTTGCCTCTTAAACGGTTTCCAGACTAAACCAATTAAACGGATCATGCAAATCGTATGGAAATGTGTTCCACTTACAGTGCAAACTGCCACAAATTATCAGACCATTGCATTATGATTGCGAGTCCTCCTTTGAGACTCAAGTTGAAGTTCGCCAATTGTTTCGTTGTCTCAGTGTTTGTGGGCTTCTTTGGAAACTGTTTCAGACTGTTTGTTTGGGTTTTTCCCCTTTCTTGTCCCATCAAAATGAGGTCATCTGGGTGCAAAAATGACTCATATCTCTTTTTTGGTTAAGAGGCATGTAGTCTTTTTCTTCATTTACAGTGAAGCTTTTTAATAAGCACCACATTACTCACCCCAGCAGCATCTTTTTTATCAGCCATCAACTGTTGTTAACTACACAAGGCAACTGAAATAATATCATGTCAGGTTTATTTGTTTGGTTAGTTTTGGTTGGCTGGCTTCAATTTGTGGTCAAACTCGGGCAAAATATTACAAATGTTGTTCACAGTTGTTCTTGATGAGGGACTTGAACCAAAGCTAACAGCAGCTGCCATGAGACCCAAAGAGTCACTGAGCCCAAGGTGTGAATGAACGCGCACCAGCCAATTTATCGTCACCGCACCTGAAAGCACCAACAATACATGCGTGAGACTGTGGGAGGGGATGGAAATGTGTGCAGGCAGAAGTGGAAGAAAAACAGGTCAAAGTGGCCGGTCGACTTTGTCCAAACTCTGTTGCTCTCTGGCATCATTAAACACTATGATACATTTTGTTTCCTACCCGTGCTCCGGTGGGACAGGACACCGCACCACGGAAGGCTCCCACAGTCCAAACACATGCAGGTTTGGTGAACTGGAAACTCTAAATTGCCCAAATCTGTGAATGAGAGCGTGTGTGTGTGATCATGCCGTTAGGGATTAAATAAATGTTTGGCTCCAGCTTAATCTGTCTGCTACTGTCCATGATTGCGACTGTTTTGAAGTACAATCAGGCTTGGAATGAGTCCAGTTGCTTTGACGTACTAGATGTCCAATGCCCAGGATGAGTGAAAACCTCCATTGATAGACAGTGACAGTAAACATCTACTTCACTCTACTTGGGCTGTTGGCTCGACAATGAGGTTACATGTTCCTCAAGCACACAAGTAGTTAACATCATGAGGCTAACATTTCTAAAAACCCGAGACACAAAACATTCTGAAAATGTCCAACTGAAGAGTCAAGAAAACGCAATAACTGGTTGTTGGACTGGAGTCTTCTTGTGAACATGGTGAACCCAACCCACTCGAAGGCACCATGAAAACCAATTGGATTCCACCTGTCTGTACATTCTCGACTTCTCTGCAGATTTCTTTTGTTCAGGCTGATGATGTGTCGCGAAAGAAGCCTTGTTGAGTGTTGGACGGTGTGACCCGAGGGCCTGAGGTGAGAAGAGCACAGACACATCGAGGCTCTGCTGTTATTGTCATATCTCAGCCAGATCCGTCTCCATTAGCGCATTTGTGTCCAGGGCATCCAGGCCAGAGGTGGCGGCTGCTATCGCCTTTAACACGTTCTGCTTTTATCACCCAAACACTGGAGCCATTTCAAATGTTCCGCCTTCTCATCTCGACAGCCTGAAAAATGAGCGACTACTCAGGAATGATATAAAAAGCTCTTTCTGCTCTTCTGCGCTCGTTCCCTATAAAATGATCCTCTGTAAATATCCTGTGATTACTTTGTAACCCACCATCAAAACCTTTCTTATTGTTTCATGTGTTAGACGTGCACCCTCCAAGCACTTATGCAACAAAGCTGACCGTGGGAGCACTGACTGTTCAGAGAGGAAAGCTGCTGAGTTCCTGAGAACCATCAGTGGGTCCATTGGTCTTGGACTGCACCCCTGCACATCGTTCTGGAGGCTTTAGACCCAGCAACTCCTACCCATATTAATCTGGCTAAATACAGGGGTGCTACTGCAGTGTTAGCAGCTCCTCTTGTTCTCCTTTCACTTCTCTCTGTGGGAAGGATGAAAGCTGGGCTCCTTGAGAAAGAGCCCCGCTCATTTCCTTTATGGATGAATCTCCAGGGTGACTTCATACACCCCTGCCTCGTTTCATTAACCATTTCTCAAACGGAGTACGTTAACTCCTTTAAAAACTCATCTTAATGCATTGGATGTCTTCTGAGCCGCCCTTGTGTAACACAGAAACCATACAGATTAGCCACCATACAGAGGCAAATATCTCTCTGCTGTCTCTGTACCATTTCATTAACCAATATTGAATCAGCATAACATGTTTGAACGAGAAGAGTGTTCATTTGGGCGCATACCTCCGCCAAGGCCGAAAAGGCCTTGCTGTAATAATATACTGGCTTAAAGAGAAAGAAACATCTATAATCGATCTCTGCTGAATCAGCATCATCTCAGCTACACATTAGTGGGTGTTACATGTTGCTGTTACTTCTGTTACTAAACATACTATATGTTTAGTACAAGAATCGATTTAAGTCCACTATATCCGGATCCAGACCAAATTGCACCAATTGAAAGTCTAACATGGGATAAATATGACAGATTGTTTCTATATTGAGATTACTACATTAGTTTTGAAAAAGTTGACAAAAATATTCATCATCGTCAGTAAAAGTCTCATAATGTTGAAAAATCATTAAAAATATTTTTTGCCAACAAACAAGCAAACCAATAAACCAACCAACAGACACGAGTGAAAACAGAACTTTCTTGGTGCGGTGCTGAACAATTTCATAATTTCAAAAAAATATTTTCAACAATTTGACAAATTACAGTCAATTCATCTGCATTTCAGAGAAGCTAATGCCCTCATAAACCTTCTTTTTTGAAGCAGTTACTGTACATATTAAGTTTCATACTAATGACAATGAGTCACTGCTGAGCGCTCACCAGTATGAGCTCATCGCCGCTCAGCTCTCGGGTCCAGTAGGTTTTGGGTCCGTCGCCATCCACCAGAGTCTGCTGACAGCGCATCTTGTTCTCTGTCTCCCAGGTGGCGAGGCTCTGTGGACGGCAGGTGCAACAAAACGAAAAGGTCAGGGTGTTGTTTGGGATGGGTATAAGATGATTGTTTCAGATAGAAAATTGGAGTGTGGACCATTCACCCAATCATGTGTAGAAAGTGTCATATACTGTAATGTACAAACTTCTTTAAGATAAGCCTTTATTTGTCCCACGATGGGGAAATTTCCAAAATGTCCAAAGGTCTAACGTAAGTAAAGTCATCCATTGCTCTCTCCGACCACAATGGGTTAAATTAAACAACTTTGAAAGGCTGTTTAAGATAATATTTTGCAACTTAAACATGTTAGAAATGAGAGGCCCAGGGTTTTATCGTCTGCGTAAAACATCCAATGCTCTTTAGCTTTTTGGATCAAGGTCCCCTCAACTGATTTGCTTCAATAAGTCAAATGACTCTAACAGAATAAGTCAGATTTTGACGATCAGGACTAATTTCTCCTGAAGTCACTGACTCAGTCTATTGGACAGAGTTCATATAGGATCAGGGGTAGGTGACCATGGCGTGCTAATTTGTGCTGATGGATATTGATCCACTCAGGGACAATTCAATGTGTTCTTGTTTCTACTGTTAAGCATGAACACATGCACATTTGAGTGAGTGTTAATTCTTCTCATCCCCACACATTCAGAGGAATCGTACTCTGATTATATCCTCTCACAGCTAGAGTTTATTTTCTTCTCAATAAAGCCAATTACATTTTCTTTTCTTTTCAACATAACATGTCACCAAGCAGCTGTGATCCAGCTCCAAAATCTGGGACTGATCAAAGCAGTGATCCCTCATCCTACACTAGCACATAATGTACACAACTCAAAAATGTGTTGTTTTTAATGAAAATCCATGCTTTTTTTAACATCTTAAAACCATAAAATTATGCATTTGTCTGATAATTTGTTCAGTTTGTACAGAGCCACAGTTTCTCAGAGGCAAATGTTAACCACCATATCAAAGGTAAAAGAAACCATCATGGATCCCTGTGGGCCGCCGTCGTCAGACTTTGCCAAGCTGAACAACAGCAGAGCTTTCTGCAGCTCTTTTTTCAGCCTGAACCCAAAAAGTCGATTGGCTACAGTTCCTTTCTCGCACCACCATCAGTCTGAGCCTCTGACTTGGATGGATTTGATCTCATTCTCTGCATGCACACTCGATCACACTCACACACACATACACATTTGAGACTGAAAGAAATTCATCCTACTCATTTGAAGCATTTGTTCTGCCATGTGCTGTTTTTCTGTGGCGTGTTCCTAACCAGAACATATGGGGATCCTGCCTCTCAACTACTGAATGCTAAGTTTCTTTGGTGTAAGAGGGCATGTTTGCTTGACTGACAGGTGAATTAGCCTATCGCAGTCAGCCGTGGTGGTTGCTGGTTGATACAGACAGTGTTTGGCAAACGCTGAATTGCCACTGGCCTGAGGATTTTGGGTTGCTTGTGATTTGCTGCCGGCTTTTCGTGCAT
>OMOW01022106.1:0-11440 GCA_900312555.1 Lamprogrammus exutus | reverse complement strand
ATTTTTTGCAGCAACAAAAAAACATGTTTAAAGTAATATGAAAATCTGCATTTCTTTCTGCAGTGTATTCCATAACAATTATAGTATGATTTCAAAAGGTCTTTGTTTATGATATGTAAACCAAGAGTACACACTGATTCCTATGTATTAAAATGAGAAAGGTTACAACAAAACAAAAAAGGGAAGACATGCTGGGATGTATTCAAAGGAGTAGGCGAATTTTGAGAGTTCAATACATTTTGGCAAGAGTCAGAACAGTGCTCGTCATTGAGTCCCCCTTGTATGACAAGTACAAAAGTAGTAATACGTTATTGGAAAAGCTATTGTTTTGAAAATAGCTGGGCTACTGTCAAGCTACTAAAACAAGAAGTTAGGAAGTAGCTTCACTACTTGTAGTTAGATAATCCCCAACACTGAGTTTTAACACTAATTAGTGTTAATTCTGGCCCTTTATTGTCACTTTCTGGTGTCTCTCTTTTTGCAGTGGCTGACGGTGACTACTGGCGACTGCTGAATCCGGGTGAATATAGAGTGACAGTGAGCGCAGAGGGCTACTATCCCTCCAGCCGCACCTGCCAGGTCATGTATGACCACTACCCCACCATCTGTGACTTCCGGCTCACCAAGATGCCCAAACAGAGGCTAAAGGAAATTTTGGCTAAGGGGGGAAAAATCCCCAAAGACGTGCAGCTCAGGCTTCGCCAGCTACGCCTACGTAAGCTTCGAGTCACCACCAAGGCCATCAACCAGAGGCGCGCCACTGCTGCCAAAAGAGCAAAGAGGGTGTGATGATGATCATGGAGGATGATGTGAGGACAAAACTGAGCTGCGCTCAGTTGTCTCTGGGTTATGTCCAGTATGTACAGGGCAATAAAACTTTTCAACATCCTGCTTTACACACCCAAAAACCCAGAGCTTCAGTCTGCTGCTGTTGAACTCTGACCTCATGGGGTGATGGTATGTTGCTCAAAGAGCCATACTGGAGATGTTACACATTTTACTCCATTTACGACAAATTTCATTGTTTTTACAAATCTTCACAGAAAGATCCAAAACCAATCTGTGTAAAATCAAATTCAATCAGAGGTTTTTTTTGTTTACCCCTGCACTCAAAGTAATCAAACTAAAAAAAATCAAATACTGTAGACACCCTTAAAACCAATTTCCACACTGATTATTAGATTATTTTACTCTCAATTCCACATTTTCTACCCAAAATAAACACCATAAACTTTCCTTTTTTATTTTTAAACAAGGTGTCCTGATGAAAATAATGTCAAGCAAGTCTGGTATTTTGTCAAGAAATCACAGTGTATTACTGTTCTTATACCAACAAGACAAACTGTGTCCAAATCATCATCAATTTAATAATTTGTTGTCATTTTAACTTATGGTTAGGTTTGTGTAATTGATGAGAGACTTGTAAGGGCAGGAAGTAAAAGTATTGTTGCTATGGTTACCTGTGGTTTAATATACTTTGAAAACTACTGCCTGAAACTGTGTTTGATGTGTCCTGATGTATGTTAATAATAGACACCTGCCAGCCACTCTGTATTTTCAGTGGCTATGGTATACATTTTTACTTACCATATTGCAAACTACACTGTTGCATTTTAGATTTTGGACATTCAGTATTTTTCCATCCTTTAGAGAGCCATTTTTTTCTCGTCATTTTGGTACAATGTGAAAATTAACACACTATTGAAACTTTTATTGTTATTGTCGATGGCTTTATCATTACAGGGCAATGCAATGCAGACCTATCAGAATCTAATTTTTTACAAAAATGTATGCAGTCAAAATGTTCACTTTCAAGAGTAACAGAAAACTCATGGTTGCCTGTAAGGAATGTAAAATACTTTCAAAATGTTTTTTAAAAATAGTATTGTATGCATTTAAGAATGATTTTTTATTTTTTTAAAGTAAACATGATATGTTGCATATACATGAGCTTTGTTCACATCACAGGAAGAAGTGTGACACACATGTACACTACATGTGACACAGATCAGATTGTTTTCACATAAGTTTGAACAAACAAAATCAAGTTTTCTCAGATCAGATTTGGAGAGATCAGAGAAGATTGTAAATTTGTTAGATATGAATGGAGAAGCTTTGATTCAAGCTAAGGTGGAGGGAACATATTGTGGCCAAGCTGTTTTCGAAGAAATTGTCTGATCAGGGTTCAATTTTCATTATGTGTCGCATGTGTGGCCTTTAGTGCAGAGCTGTGTTCACACACAGCCACATATAGCTCATTTACAAACAGAACAAATGGAATTGAGCTCTCAGGTGTGTAATGAGAACGTAGATATGGTTGTTAAGTCACGTGAAATGAATTTAGGACTGACCCAGAGTACCATTGTAAGGATTTGAGTATTTTTTCAGACCAATTATTTGAATATTTGGATCCCAAAACTGTAATATTCATAACCAATAATAAGGAGCACTGTTATTGGCAAATGAACTACGTGTGTTGTGTGTGTACTTACATGCTTGAAAAACAGTATCTGTATTGACCAAAAGTTTTTACATTTTGTCCCTTAGTGAATTTTTCCATCATTTATAATTAAAACTTTTTTTTTTTTTTTAAACAACCACATTTGAGTATTTTTATATGAGAACCCCATACTTTCTCTTCAAAATTAAACCAAATTCGATCCATCAAAATGAAAAAGAAATTATGGACACTTGCCCTTAAAAAAACAAGAAGACATGAGAAAAATCTTTATACTGTCAGGTTAGTTCAGTTATATTCACAATATCTGATTAATTCAGTTTCAAATAAGAACTGTTAAACCTACACTATTTTCCACAGACCACAGCAAGTGGATGAACATTAAAATGAGTCACTGTAGGATTCCACTGTAGCCAACCAGAATCCATGCAAATTATAGACGCTACTCTCCATCGTTTCTACAGAGCTCCTTCCACACCCTCAAGAGGTGAGTGTTTGCTTTGCAGTAACTGACATTTTTGATGTAAAACTTTGAGAAAAAGCTCTGTGATGTGATCATTATAATGATCCCGCATAGAATTTTCACCCAAATCTGAAACTCAAAAACCTCTCTTCTACTTTGTTATGGTTTTCCAACTTGCAAATACTGAGAAGCTGCCTCAGCTGTTCTCACCAAAACCTGACATTGAATGTATATAACTAATGTCTCTTTTTAACAGTGTTTTTGTAATTGTTGGTTGGAAATGGTGTGGTGTCATGTTTGAGGGTGGATTTCCTTGTTTTAAAACATTCAGTCAACCATGTTATGTTTCTAAATTTATGAGAATGAAAAAAGTGACCAGAGATTTTAAATTGGATATTTATTGATACATAATTGCCATTTTACTTGACAGTTAAAAAAAATAAAATAAAATTTAAAAAAAAGCAATCTACCGAAGAATAGTCAGCTTCCACTTTACACCATTTCTCATCTTTGGTGGTGTCAGGATCTCAGCATCTAGAAAGACAGAAAATGCTGGAGATGATTAAACCAGTGAAACATAATAATAGCATCGTAGCATCATGATAGCAAGAATTTCAGTGGATTTCTACAGACCAAGGTCAACACAGTCACTACATTTACCTGCAGGCTTTACTCTGTTTCAGATTATTTGTCTGAACTGTGATTAAGTCAAAATGCATGTAAGCCATGTATATGGATGGAATTAAAGGGGTTGCATTGTCGAAGGTACATATACAAATGTACAGGACACATTGCTTAATTTGCATATGAGGCAAGTCAGTCAGTAGTTAATGAGGAAATGCATGTGGAGGTGGCTTACTCCTTATATACACACAGATAGTGTATATACTTCTAATTCTGTTGTTTACATGAAAAAAGGTATTGCCTTAATCAAGGGTATACTTGAAATTTTAACATGCATATAAACATACTGAATAAGACAACAAACACCAGTTTAATGCCAGAAATCCTACTGACCTTGTTGAGAAGCTGCAGGCTGCTGATGCTGATGCTGCTGCTGGAATGACGCCATGATGCTGTTTGCAGTTGAGTTGGGGCCAGTGACCTGAAGAGCATGGGCAAGACAGTTAAAGGTTAAAAAAAACAACAAAGTAAAATAAAAAAATTAAAATGCAAGACTCAACTGCATCTCTGCTCTTGACTTCATTTAACTCCCAAAGCTTATGTTTTTAATTTTTATTTCACTTAGTTCATGTGCAGGTTATGACCTCCTTTAGTTTTAATGTCGCACAGTACCTACACTGCAAGTTTATTATGGGGCAGACTTGACAAATTAATTACCACACACCTGTCCCACTGACAGTGATCCTGATTAACCTTACATAAGGATCAGTTCATGTAGGTTTAATTTACTGTCAAGACAAAGAAGACCAGTAATAAACGTAAAAGGTGCTTCCACAAAGTACTAGATTTAGGGTGTGCACACTTATGCTTATCGTGATTTCATAGATTTAAAAAAATGTTCAATTCTGTTACCTTAAAAAAAACTCGATTTTTTTTTTAAACATGAAAACCTGTTGAAAGGTAGAAAGCGTCTAGGATTTGAACTGATTTCAGGGTTTCTGACATTCAGTTTATGGTTTGAAAAGGATTTTCAAATCACATTTCATATTTAGGGAGCAATGTGTTTGCTGAGCTGCTGTGTGACTGAATGATTCTCTCACTCACCTCACTCACTCACCCATGGCTCAAATGGAATTACTAACACCATTACAGTAAATGTAATATTAAAATGTTGCTGTTACCAGGGCTTGGTTGCGCTGTAGGCCTTCCTGCCACACCTCAGGAAGAGCTGCTGCCATCATCTGCAGAGCCTCCTCATAGGCAAACTGCAGCTTCTCTGCCTGTCCGTCAAACTGGAACAGCACCAGGGCCTTCAGCAGGCTGTGCACTTCCTCTATAGGGGGCAGGAAAAATGAGCTGTCATCAAAAGACATCCATTACATCCCGCATACAATAACTGCTCTGAGAAGGAAAACAGAGCCCCATGTTTGCAGGGGGAAAACCCAGTGAGGTGGGGGTAACAAGCAAATATGGCACATATGAGCTTCAATGGGTACCACACTCATCATCAACAACTTACTGAGATCCCCTATTCTTTAAATCATTTTCTACCAGGCCCTTTTCTTTATGCTGCTGTCCCTATACTTTTATAAGTGAAATAAAAAATGTTTCAATGAGAGGACGATGGTTTGTGTTTGTACCTCGCAACTTGTCCACAGTGGTGATGATCTCACCCAGAGCGTACATCAGCGCTCTGTCCTCCAGCGGGCTCCCTTCCTTCAGACTCAGCTTCTTACGCTCAGCTTTCCGACGGTTCTTAGATGACCTCCTGCGGGAAGGAGGCAGAGAGAGAAAACCTTTACGTTATGGCCTCTATGATACTGGATAGTACAAACCTATGTTAGGAGTCATTCAATTACTATCCCCAACTGCTCTGTTCTTCAAAAAAATAACCTCTGCATTTGCATCTGGTTCATTATTTGTTTTTGGCCAACCAAAGTTCTTCCAAATGTTACAAAACAGTTGAGTGACCAACATCTTGCCTGAAGCCTGAAGCAAAAGTGCTTTAAGATGCAGTCCAAGCAATGGCAACAGCCTTTATTAAAGGTCAATTTTGGAGTGTATTTGCTTGATTGATAGAAACTTTGTCACCTTTGCTAGTTATCGGATTTTGGCATAGAATGTCAAAGATCGGAGTGAGCGGTAAACACACTGCAGCAACATTTTAAAAAGTTTTAAAAGACACAGTGATGCTCGCTATCTTGTTTCCCACAACGTCAAGCATGGAAAAAGAGCTAGAGGAGTAGTTGGTTGTTGTATTAAATGAATATTAAGTATTAAGTCTGAAGTATTGTGACACTAACATTGACATTTACATGACAATAAAGCTTCTTGAATCTTAACATTTCCCCTAAAATATGGAAATCATCAGCATTTGAAGTCTGTGTATATATATATGAGTTGAATGTGTCTTACGAGGAGATGCGGGAGTTGCTTTGAGAGTATTTGGAGGTGGTCATCACGCTGCTAGCTTCAGAGTAAAGCTCAGCATCAGGACAGTCAGGACCATCTTCATCTGATGGGACAGAGACAGAGGGCTACTGCCAATTCAGGCTATAATTGTGTTTTCATCAAAAAAGCATCCATTTCTCATTTTTAATTCCTTCCTTTACTGTTTCTTTCTTGGACTATATGTTATATTGAAGCATTTGCAGAACAAATTAGGCTCTATAACATTGTTATTTTTATTATTAATAGTAGTACTATGAAAGTACAAGAGCACAATCTTTTTGGAGTACTTGCACATTGCATTTGTAGTCTGTAGTAATACAAAAGTTATTTGATATTTATTTTATGTAATCAGATTTTTAAAAATTTTATACTGGATTTAATTTAAAAAAAGTTCTTCTGTGGCTGTTAGTGTGTAGAACAAACACTGTTGTAATCTGTTTTCAGTCTGACCTATTTTGTTAAGTGAAACAAAATGTCTTTGTAGAAATGCGTTTATACTCAGCCCAGTTAGTATTAGTATTGGTACAACATTTAGTAGTAAAAACAAACATATCAGATCAGATACATGCTGTGTTTTTTGTTCTCACCCAGCATGTCCAGTCTGGCCTTCTCTTTCTGCTCTCGAACAACAGACAGGCGGGTTTTGTGCCGTCTGAATGTCGCCATCTGAGTCTCCAGGAAGGACATCTGGGTGCTGACAGCTGACACAACAAGACCACGTTATCACAAGACAAAATTCTTTGGCCTTCCCTCTGCAAATAATTAATCATTATTATAATTATTGTAATTATTTGTTATCCCATGTGGCTCTGGTTAATATTGCAGTATTTGGCTGGAATACCTACAACAGTCAGGAAGTTGCTTTGGTTTACAGCTCTCTTTCCTAACTGAACGATGTGAATACTTGACGAATTTCACAAGATTGAGCATTGCTAATAATATTTAGCTTTATGATAGCTTTGGGAAAGCTCTTCCATTTCCTGTTCTTAGTACTTGCTATCTAGTTATTTGTTCCTGCACAAGGAGTGAGGCGTTTTTTACCTTCTCGTGTGTTTGAGAAAAAGCAGAAGAAGAAAAACTGGGCAGACAAACCCTAAATTTGGAAATAACCTCACCTTCCAGCAGAGCAGGTTTCAGGTTAGTCTCAGTGATGTCCTGCCTGTTGTACATGTAAATCTGTAGCAGACAAAGGAACATTTCTGTGATATCAAAAACGTGAAGGACGTGTTAAAAATTTACCAAAACGAAAAGTACTTTTGCGAACTGACCAGTCGAAGCGCCTCTTCCCATGCTGCCCCAGTGATCAGAGCCAAGATGGCTTCCTCACAGTCCTGTTGAAAGCAGAAACATGCTGACCTTCAGCCTTGACAAGCAGCTACAGTTCATTTATTGTGCAAACACATGTATAAGCTACGTATATAAGCATATATTAGGAATAGGTATAGGTATACTGGATGAAAATTCTGATCCATGCATTCAGTGGCGAAAGGGAGAAGAATTCTGTACAAATATCCAATCATAGTCAAATACATGTCTCTCAACCAATTGGCTTTACTTTATGTCATCATCAAGTCTGGCCTTAGTTGTGAGATGTAGTTAGCTAGCTAACATGGCTATGAGTGAAAACAAATAGAATATTTAAAAATTTGTTTCGCACACTTGCTTTTAACAAGAAATTGGAAAAAGAGGATGCAGGGTGAGCGACTCCAGAGCTTCACATAACTCAGAAAGGAGGACGGAGTAGTCTTCCGAGGTCTTTCTGCCAGGATGTAAATCACAAAGCTGACTGGATTAAAGGTTCATCTGTTCTGAGCAAACCTCCTACAGCAGGGCCATGCATAAATTCACCACAATGAAGGAGCGGAGGATGGGAGTTCTTTTAAAAATAGGTGAGTGGCTAAGTTAGATGAACTGGGGTCCTCCATTCATTCGCAAATAGTTATAGTAGTCATTGTACACTGTGGCACTGTGTGATTGGTATTCAGAAAGATTATTATGCATCGTTAATTATCAAGGCTATTTGAAGCTATCACCAGGATGAAGCTATCTGTGTACAGTAGCATAATTTTTGGCAAAAATAAATGATCTGTGATTGTTTCAATGTGAAGAGAGAAGGTTTGATCAAGTAGCTGCGAGATGGAGTGATATTGTGTGACGGTACTGGTGGCCTGTGGTAGTTGTCAGTGTCGCAGATCAGTGCCATATACAGTGTATAAATGTCATAAAAATGTCAGATGATTTATTTACGCAGCGGATCGACACTGCATGCATTACTCTGAATTTGAGATCTGCTTTCACTGTGCTATAAAGAGTAATGGGCATGAAATAACCTCTTAGCATTTTTAGTTAATTTAAACTATCAACTGAAGCTTCACAGTGTGTGTTTTTCACATTGATTCGTTTAGTGTTCACTCAAAGAACAATCTGATCATTAAAGCTCATTCTTCCAGCAGCTTCTCCATATAAAGAACTTTACCTTGGCATATTGGTCCAACAGCAGAGCAGCTTCTGAGTACCGCCGCTGTTCAATCAGCTTCTCTACAAAGGAAAAACAACACAGACAAAAGAAACAGATTGAAAGGGGAAAGAATCGCTCAGACAAATAATGCAAGAAACTAAAAACCAGGAGCTTAGAATTCCTTCAACACATTCACTTTTTTCCTGTGAAACTGCGAGGCTGTTGCAGTGTTGTAGGAAGTGCTGTATGGACCCGATTTTTGCATTAAAATGTGTCGTCAGTATCCAGATGCATTAGCAGGACCTATTTGCCTGTCTGTCTCTCATGCTGTCTGTCTCTGTGTGTTTACCTGCCAGGTCTCTGGCCAGCAGAGCTAGCTGGTCTGGTGGCAGCGGGATCTGCTGTGCTGCACAGATGGCGTTTCTCCAGCTGGAGCTGCTGGTGAATGCACTCAGGGCACCGCCCGTCTCGCCGCAACGCCATAGCAACAGGCCAGCCTGCTCCGCTTGCTGCTGCTCCATCAAGTGCTCAGCATAGGCGCAGCTCAGAGCCTGGAGGTTCAGGTGTTCAAGGGCACATTTAGCTTTTTACACAAATACCAACGCTCATCATTCAGCCCACTGCATAAAAAGTGATAGTTTAAGATATTCTGGGTATTGTGGTCCCAGCAGCGCCCAAAAGCAGGTGGGAGCACACCTGAGTGGCATTTGTACCTTGTAGTTTGCCGCATTTCCTGTGTAAAGTCGCAGAGCTTCACTGTAAAGTCTCTGCTCCTTCACCAGCTGCAGGGCTTCAGGGAAACGTTCATCTCCTGAACACAAAATACAACACCACATCAAGATTTCATTCAATTTGTTAAAAAAAAATACTTGGTGAGTCCAGTGTCGGCAAAACAATACCACTTTATTTTCAAATCTCACTCATTTATTGCTTGCTTTTATTTTGAAAATTTTAAACAAGGTAGTATGTTGCATGAACCCGAGGTGAGTTGGGTTCTTTAAGTGAAGATCCTTCAAGCTGAAAAAAATGTTTTGTTCCCCACATACATTTCCACTCTTACCTTCAGTTAACCAAGTCTTAAATGTTTCCTGATTAAAAGCTTTCCACCACTGAACCACTGTAAGGCTTTTATTGTGAAGCCGATACAAGAAGTTGCTGACCTAGTGATAACACCTTGTGTAAAAGAAAATTTGTCAGATCGAGACTTTTCTGCTACTATTTTCCTATGAAACAGATTTTAATGTGCGTTTCCTTACAAGCTGTTGAGGTGTGGATACTCACCGCATTTGCTGAGGTGATGCAAAGCCTTCCTATAGCGTTTCAGGTGTTTGTCGATGGTGTAGCGCTGGTAGTTTGTCTCCAAACTCTTCAGCATATTCAAAAAGGGAAGGTACTCTTTGGGGTCCTTTGGGGACAGAATCACTGATGTTGGCAGAGAACACACTTCTTATAACACAGTTTTGTTACATGAAGCAAACACATGCAGTCAGATGTTTTCTCCACCTCCTCTGCTGTCTTGTTACCTTCTGAGATTTCTCGGCCACCATGAGCACCAGGTCAAAGTCGTACGTTCCCAGTGAGTGTTCGTACAGGTCGTTAACATTGACGAGGAAGAGGAGGTACTTCAGCGCCTCTTCAATACTGACTGCACCTGGAGCTTCAGGGGGGTTCACTAGAATGTAGTAACAGAGCATAAAAACAGAAACATATATCAGATTAAATAGATATCTACATATTTATATGACAATGTCAGTGTGTTTCATGCATGTTCACCTCGAAGTTCATGGACTTTGTGCAAAGCGATCTCCAGCTCAGGAACAGTCTTCTTCACATGAGCTGTCAGTATGGACAGACAGAACCTGGACAGACAAAAACATAACAATTTTATATTGTGACTTTTAATTTGGACGAAATTTGATGTACACATAACCTTTGTTTAGTTGGAAAAGTTAAACATTTCAGCCTTAAAGTGATAATCCTTAACTTTAACACAGATTTTCTGTGGCAAATTTGTTGTCAGTCGACTAATTTTTTGTTTTCACATGTTTCTCTGTATAGGATTTTTCATAAATCATGGCGGACCTGACATTTCCAGGAAAATGACACAGGTCTTCCACTTTAAATGATGTATGAGGAAGTGTTGCAAGTACTACTCCAGCCCAGTAGGTGGCAGCATGTACATTTTTTGCTAGTCTTCAGCACTCAAATGATGTTACACAAGGAGAAGAGCCGTTTTGGGGTAAACAGACATAAAAATACAATGGCAGAAAGTGCAAGGAAAAGGGAGAAAACTGGATGGTTTATATTATATAAATTATATTTATATTACTAAAGTTTATTTGTTGTTATTCATTGTTTTGTCACCGTGCTGTTATTACCCTTTACTACCAGTAGATGGCAGTCACGAGACGGGAAAAATGCAAAACTAAGGATTATCAGTTTAATGTTATGTTAAAGCCAGTAATGATGACCTTACTGTATGTTTACATGAAGAAAACATATTTTGCATTATAAATAAAATGTAGGATCACTGACTTGTTCGAATCCATTGATTCCATGGTGTTCCGCAAAGCATCACACACCACATCCACCTTCTTCTGCCCAGAGACTTGTGGGTGCTGGGGCAGGCTGCTCTCAGGACGGGGGTACATGGTGCTGCTTGTGTCCTCCTCCCTGGGTACAAAGCAAGACAATGCCAGCAAGTAAAACATATCTGACACAAGAGCTCTAAGTTTTTCTTGAGCACAATTCAAATCCTGTAGCTTTTTACTTGAGCTCGGTGAGGAAGAGGTTGATGTGGTTGATGGAGTTAAGCTGTGTGATGAAGGTTTCAACATTCTCCAGGAACACCTATGGAGGGAGAGGGAGGCAGAAACATGACTGGACAGAAATGCTTCAGTGTTCAGTTCTGCACTTTCTTATTACCGTGTCATAATTTAGGACTTGATAAGCAAGAAGACTGCACAGCTAGAAGCTGAAGTCCAGC
>OMOW01022090.1:2752-13103 GCA_900312555.1 Lamprogrammus exutus | reverse complement strand
ACGTGTGCTCTTCCGATCTCGACAGTAGTTTTCATTAATGAAGGACGTTTACTGTTAATTTACTGCTAATTAAAAGTGCTCAAATTATTTAATAGAATTTGTAATTTATTCTCTATATTACATTTGAATTACATTTGTTGTTGCCCTAGAGGAAGATGAGACAACCCTTTAGTGTTTTTTACAGCCTCAATGTGATACCAGTGCAAAGTATATCTACCATGGCGTAATGCCATGGTACTGTGCCTTAAAGGGAGTGATAAGTTTTTTCATTTATGCCATTTTTCTATCTGCATCTCCAGTTCATTATAGCTTGGTCAGAGAATTATTCTCACTTTTAAAATATGAAATGACTTGTTTTTTTTCTTGAGATAAGAACATTGTTGGTTGTAGAAATGTTAGTATTTACTGGACCAGAAAGTCAATTTTTTAAGTTTTTGACAGACTGTCATTGTGAAATATTCCCTGGGTTAAAGCATGGTACACAGTAGACTACATTGGATTACTTCTGCTTCCCAAGTGATAGCAAAACAGTCAAAAATCTTTTGGTATGTACTGATTGGATCTCTCTTCAAGGAAACATGTTAGTGTCGTAAAGGAGTTCTCCCATCATTCACTCAGCACATTGTAGCAGTCCTCATTGTTCCTCCATGTGGCAGGGTGGTGATGCTTTGATCCTTACGGAGTGAAGCCATGGATATGGTATATATAAAAGTTACTTAAAGTTGGGTACTTTTGCTCATGGACTCGGGGTACTAATCAAAGGATGGACATTCAGATTACAAGCAGCTAAATGAGTTCCTGAAGGGTGTTGGAAATCAACAGGGTGAGGAGGTCAGACATCAGAACAACGCTCAACTAGAACCACTGCTGGTGATTTGAACATCTGAATGCCTCCTCCCTCATTCAACTATACGGCCCTGTGAAATCAGTTTAATTTTTTCCTAAATTTCATTTACATTTTTCCCAGATTCCATGTTTTCTATTTCAATCCAATTTTATCATGAAAAAGTGTGTCAAATTAAATGAATTAATAAAAATGTATCAATTTAATACCAATTTATTGTAACTTTATTCAAATAAAGTGCTTCATGACAGAGCTTCATGGTATAAATGAAAACATGGAAGAGGACAAATATTGTAGTGGAGGGGCCTGCTTGATTATCAGAGCTGTGTGTGTCCATTCAATTCCATACCAAACTCTCAAAACACCAAATTAGCTGTTGTAGCCTTTATTCATTCCATACATGGCTGTTCCCCTCCCTTTTCCCAGAAGAATGTTGTCCTCCCACATTCAACCTCCAGATCTGCTCGTAACAGCTTCTCTAGGGGGAGAATCCTGTTTTGGTTTCAGGAATTTTCTCAAGAAATTGTCAGACAGATCACTTCACTGTTTCAAAATAATGGCATAAAATGAGAATTTCATAAGACATAGCTCAGCACAATGTCAGACTTTGCACAATTGTGGAGTAAAATAATTAAATAGTGCAAAATAACTAGATTTTTTTTGTGGCAGTGTAGCACTGTTGTGTATTCTTCAGGAAGCATGTCTATCTAATTAAAAAGTCAGCAGACCCCCAGGCAGTAGACTCTGGCACGTGACGTGTTGTTTTCTCTCATCTAATCTTTCTGTAAGACCAGATAATTAACGGTGGTGTGGCAGGGGAGCTCATTGCCATTAATGGAGTGGATTCAGTTTGTTTACCCAACTTACTACTCGCGCTGCACTTTCTTAATGAGGATATAGCAAGGGCAAGCTGTCTCCATGGCAATCATAAGTTTGGGACTTGTGCATCAGTCAGGAACTCCTTGTGGACAAATGTTAGGCTCTAGAGAGGAATAATGAACATGAACTATATGATGACATGCAGTGGCATGACCCAGTTGCAGAGTGATGATATGTAGCAAATCTAATTATATTAGTGTGTTAGCTTATATAGTGTGTTGTTTACATAGGTTGTGTATATATTTTTCTTATGACGGAAAATAAAGCAACCAAATCAACGTATTCTGTATTGCTTTTATCAGCCTCAGTGAATGATTAAAGAAAATGCAGAAAGTAGATGCACTGGCTTTCCCAGATCTTCTGCAAATCATCCATCATACTTGAAGCAGAGATTGATAGCTTTATGCCCACAGCACTTTCATAAATTTGACTGGTGTATTTTTTGTTTTAAAAAAAGGCCAGGTAAAACATTGAGGCGGCTGCAGTTTTGCTGGCCATAGATTTTCACACATTCCTTATTCTGTCAAATAAATGGAGCTATTCATTCAACACATGTTTGTTGACAAGTGATGAGATTGTCTCCAGAATGCAACAGTCGGTCCAACACTCATGTAGCCTGCAGGTAAATAAACCAGTGTAGAGATGAGAGATGTGCCCAGGGCAGACTTGCTCCTGTGGGGAGCATGCTGTTCACTTCCCCCCAGAGCAACTAGCTGACAAAAGCCTTTGAAGAGATGAGCTGTCAGCTGCCCAAATGGACTTATATTAGCCCTCGATGTATCTGAAAGACAAGAAGATGCAGAGACCATTGAAGTTAAATGAGAAAGGGCAAGATGAGGAAGAAAAGGGGGCAATGTCTTATGTCGTGTGTCACTCATAGGCCATTATAGGTGCATTACAACCATTTCAGCATGATAAGTGGGTGGCTGCAGAGATGTGGGACAGGGAACATAAATGGAGAGAGTAAATGAAAATCCCACTTTCCTATCTCAGTGGACACTACAGCTTAGAGAAGAAGGGTATTTGGCCTCAGATTCTCTATTGGAGCTGGTCATATGCCAAAACTAGGTGAGAATGGTTGCACCGGTCAATTCTCAGAATGTCCCAGAAGGTCACCTATTTCTTAAAAATGTTTTATAATGCAGTACATTATCAATGGAAAAATCTACAAGAAAAAAAGTCTGACCAAAACCTTCAAGATGCACTGTCTGTGTCCATTCCTTAGAGACTTCAAGTATCCCCTGCTGTTGCTTTGATCACTTGACAACATCACTGCAATGTCAATCAACAGAAACTCAGTCGGTCTCATCATTGACTGATATGTTCATTTATGCTGCTCATACCAGCACAGAGTGTTTTGTGAGACTGTGAGGTGCTGGAAACTTTGAGGACTGGATGTCAGAACCCACCTTGTGCCGTAAATACAGGGTATTGAATGAATACCCTACCACACAAGGTTTACTTCACTCAACATAGTCAAGGTTCAGGTATTTTATGGGACAGATGTCATTTCGATTAAGCAGCGCAAAAATCGATTGTTCTCTCCCTCAGTCAGACAACAATAATGAGATTTGTCGAGTTATTTTGAATGCATGTGATTGGGTTTTACTTCAAATTTTCAAGCTATGTACCTGCTACTTATGACAAACAAGAAACCTTGACAAAATCCTCCTTAACTTTATATCTAAAACATTGGTTTAAGTTGTAGTCAGGTCACCGGGAAGTGCTAACAACATCTGCTTGATTTTTCCCTCTGTAAAGACAGAAACATTCAACATGAACATAATAGCCACAATTAGTATTATGAGCTTTTCATGTAAAAGTGTTAACCCTAACCCTAATGCTGTTTCCATTTCTTTCAAACATAGACACATTTTTGATGCTTTTTTTTCCTGTTTTGCTGTAGTGCTCCACACTGCTGATCATTTATCCAATCATGAACAGGACGATCACACACAGACACAAACTCATTCATACCGTAGGGCAGTTTCCAGTGCACCTAACCTGTGTGTGTGTGGGCTGTGGGAGGAAAGAAAATGTCTGTGTAGCTCGGTGTCCATTGGCAGTTTTATGCAAAACACATGCAAATTTTTTAAAAGTCGACAAAAGTCAGATGTGACTTGGCAGTGTTTCCATTAATTAAAGTTATGCGAATGAGGCTTGCCTGCTGTTTCTACACTGCACACTCCTAGAGAGTAGGTGGCGCCATTAAATACAAAGAAGAGGGGTTGCATGCCTCATCTGGCAATAAACGCAAACCCAGCAAACATTGAGCAGACTTTCAGCAATCTTTGGGAATTAATAATCATTGTGTCCTCAAATCTCTCTGTGTTTCTCGCGAACCAGAGGCGACCACCAAATGCTTGGGCTATAATGGCCATTCCATCTAATACACTTAGCTGTAAATTATTTTTCTCTGATGAAGTTTAGGAAAATCTCATTCTTCTCTTCAGTCCACACAAAACATGCCATGTTTCTTTCAAACATCCATCACCCCCAACCCAGAAACACGATACTAGACGTCTCCTGGAAATAAGATATTACTCTTAACCACTAATTTGCAAACTCTTTTTCCATAACAGTTTTGCAAATGAAATCTTTATCGACTCGCGACAAAACAGCAAGCAGCCAACACCCTTACTACAAGTGTTTTTCTAAGCGCCATAAGTACAGTATGTATAAACCAAAGAGGTATTATGAGTTTTGAAGCACATACTTTGTACTCACAGACAAGCATGTGTCAATCTGTAAGCATGTAAGCACAAGACTAGTTGCGAGTTTAAAACAATGAAATGAGAATGTTGCCGTCACTCAGCTTTACTTTGCTGTTCAGTAGTAAGTACAGTAGGTGTGACTTAGTGATATCCCAGTGAGTGACTTCTAACTAAAGGGTTCTCGGGGTCTCTGCAGCAGAATGTTCCGGGGTGTATCAGGTCAGCTCATGTTCAGATCTTCATGTGACAGGCACAAACGTATAGACACTTTACTAACTTATAACTTGCTTTGTTGTAGTTTTGCCTTGTCACAACTTCTCATTTGTCTTGTCCTTAATTAGCTGAGACTTGTGCCTCTTTGTTGCTTTCTTGAAATGATGTTGGTGCTGGACCTCACATTGCTCTACCTCTGGTGTTGATTTGGGTTACCAAGGGGGATCATAGTTGAGGGGGTGTCTGCAAAGCAAGTGTGCCTAAACCTGGCAAGCTTCCATACAATATCCTTTAGATGCCGTTTTGTCACTGTTAATTATCTTCTCTTTTACCGTAGTTGCTCTGTGGCAAAAAAGAAACAAGGGTTTGATTCCAACTGCTGCTTCCTGTGCTTTGCTCTTGATAACCGGAAGGTGAAAGCACCTTTTTCCTCTGTAGTTTGTCAAAAAAACATTTCAGACAAAAGCTGGTCAATGTAGTATGACTGCCTCTAAGGAGTCAAAACAACAAGATGTTTTCTCCTCTCAGTGCGGTGTTAAAACAAGCAGATTGAAAGGTTTAACGTATTGAGACATATGCAACATCTTGTTTTAGGTTTATACTGTAAGGATACAAGAGATGCACTACATCTATTGCTTTGTCCTCTTTGGAACTTTTCATGTAAAGCCTCGGTGAACTTCTGCATCAGAAGTTGTCAAAGCAGTTGTTGTGGTTGGTCTTATATTATAATAATTACCTTTAAATGATAATATCTACGGACATCTCCATGCTGATCACATATATTATGTAACTGATGAATGTGTGTGTGTGTGGGGGGTGGGGGTGGGGGATTAACACAACGCATGTAAAAACCTACGTTACATTGAGTCATGTGTGTCGAGACCTTTACCTCTTTGCCTTGTGTGTTAGCAGAGCTCTTTGGCTAGAGACAATTCCCCTGCATCATGTAGTCCCTTTAATTTAAACAGTATTAACCACATGAAAATGAATTGTCAAGCTGGTAAAATCCATTGAGTCATTAGCCCATGCCATGAATCATTTAGCTCCCAGCATCTTCATTTCATTTGTGTTAAAATATTTTTTCTACTTTAAACACACCTATTATGCCACCCACATCCTCTCAGTGCTCAGGAACAACCAACAGAGAAATACAGTAACAATTAGTTGGATTCCAGACACTGGGTAAGAGTGTTCATATATATCACAGAGGACATCAGTGGAGGTGTTTGAAAAGTGGGTTTCAGGTGGGCAAAGCTTTAAGCGAACATTGAGAATTCTCCTCTGAGATTTCCTCCTCTGCAGCTGGAAAGGATAGATTGCTGAAGTAGCCAAAGTCCAGACTGTTCTGCCCATCCCTTCACATTTTTTTACTGCCACAATACTTTGTTCTCTTTGCTATTTCTTCAGTTTTCATGTGATTCCGGCTTCCTCATAAGGTATGCAGTGTTCAGGTGGATGGAGCCTATGGTTTATAACAGTCATAAAATGGCACAAAGGCTGCCAGTGGAGGGCTTCTCCATGACTCACCACTACATTAATTTGCATTGACCACCATAACTCCTAGAGAGCCATTTCAGAGCTGTGCTACTGGGTAGAAGCTAGAAGATTCAATTCCCTGTTGAAATGTTTTGATGTGTGTTCCACATATATAAATGTGTGACTTTTGCTTTTCATTAAATTTTAATTTCTTTTGCAAACACATCCACAGTTATTTCCAGTCATTTTTGCAAATAATCATTTTGCATGATTCACATGTCCCTGGGTGATCTTTTCAGTAAAAAGGGGCTAAGCTGCTTAAGCTCGCTTTTTATATCAACAGTCTTGCGTTATTATAGTTTGGATAAGACGAAAAATAGGCCTCAAGTAATCCTTAGGATAATTAAGACTGAACAGCTCGGGATGCCGCAGTTGAAGCAATGTGACTTTCAAGATGCAAGGTGTGAAATTTCCTCTGCAAATTTTGTTTTAATGAGACACTGTAAGTGCTATAAAGAACATGCCTCTTTTGACATTGCAAACAGTAAATGCAATTTTGTTTTGTTTTACCATCTGGTCCTGTTTGAGCTTGTTTATGACAACATCTGTGAAATTCTCTTCCTGTAAAGCAGTGCATTTTCATTGCAAAATTGTTATTATATGCATTGAAATACTGTATGACATTAGTCATTCTTACAAACCACTTGGCAAAAATTCATTCCAGATATACAAATGTGTTTCTCACAAAATTTAACATTGGAATCTTTACAAAATAGACATCCACGCATGTATTGCCTAACCTGAAAATCAGCCACATTCCATTGCTTCAGTGCCAGACTCAGCACTTCCACATTTATTGATACCATAACCATACCATAACACATGCCATTTCTGTTTTGTCACTGACAGTTGTTTGATTCAAGAGGAGAATCCAACTGACTCTTCCATCACGTGTAGGTCATTTGATGAAAGCATACACACATGCACTACTTTCTTATTTGTGTGCTGGGAAAACATTGTATTCTTAAAGCACAAATGTATTAACAAAGGCCAAAATGTCACTGTAGGTCTTGGCAAGAACATTCTACATCCACTGAGTGTCTTGTCTAACATGGCCTGTAGTTCCAGTGGGCGGCGGTCACATCAACTGTATGGGTGGAGGGCTTGTAATGTCAACATATTAAGGGTCATCTCTGGTTCATCACATAGCCTGGGGTTGGTTTCTCCATCAATGAAAAAATTGTAATGGATTTTGGTACACAGATTATATGTTCACAAATTATACCCTTGAGATGACATTTTCAGATGAGTAACACTTAAGCGAAATAGCTATTTGCTCCTCTTGAACTTCAGCCTTTCTGAAAATATTCTGATATGTCTACAGAATCAAATAATGCAGTTGGGAAATGTAGAAATAATTTTGATGACAGCTATCATCATTCAGTTATAGTGGTTGTGAATCCGAAAATGGAATTTGGGACATTGAAAGAGCAAAATTGATGTTGCAAGGCCCTTTGTAATGTTAGTTAAGTAGGCTCTGACTGGATTGGTCACTCTTTCCACAGCCGCTTAATTGTGATCTATGAACAGAATGATTATCCTTCTCCTTTGCTCCTGTAACGGTCTGTGACATCGTTTCCTGTCTGGAAAGGTTTATTCTTCTCTTGCTATCCTGCAAGTGTGGCCATCAATCCAAATGCCACATGTCTAGCTGGTGTGGAAAACTGTAATGAAATCCCACAGTGTCGTCTGTTTTAATTCTTCCCCCCTCTTAAACGAACTACACCCCCCTCTGGCAAAAGCAAGGAATTGTGTAAACAGCTGAGAATGCATAACTAGCTTAAGGGGGCCCAGCAGGTGGTAACCGTTGGTACACATTTCCAATGCCACACATTTCCTCCAATGGGTCATATGAAAAGAGATGATTGGGATCTGGTGAAGCTAAAGGCGCTTTTGGGAGGTGTGTTGACTGAAGGGAAGCACTGAAGTGAAATGCAGACTGAGGATTAGCTACGCCTGACATCTTAATGTCTGCAATGGTGTTGCATGGTTTGGAGTAAAAGTGCAATATGCAATTAAGTTGTTGATTGATGGAATTACAGTAATTAATATGACAAATCAGACATTAAGAAGTGGGCCACTTTCTTTTTTTGTCTGTGGTGAAACACACTTTTCAGTCTTCACATAAAGTCTAGCAGTCCAAAGCCTCTCGCAATCCCATAGCTACTTCTCCCCCGCTTTGTTCTCTGGGGAAGTCAGACAACTGTAAAATTTTAATTTAAAGTCCTGGCTGATGAAGTGAACTGTTGCGCTTTTTGAGGTGTCCGTTGTCCTGATGGGCCAAAGATCAGCCAAGCAAGCAAAGAGTTTTGGAATTTGATTGATTAAGCTCTTGCTGCACCAGTTTTCAATATTGTATTTGAACGAGCTGAGGTCTAACGTTGTTTTCCTTTGTGTTGACTTGATTAAGTGTCACCCACAGTGAGCTCTGCTGCTCTTTAAACTCACAGCAAAGTGTAAGGTGTTGCTCTTAGTTCTGCTTTCTCTTATTGTCCATTATGTTTATGCTTTTAATATCACAGAGGCTCTCAATGTTCTTCCACAGATTCAGTGATTTCCAGTGCATCATGCTATCCCCTCATTGTCAGCCTCAGGACCAGTTAACACTTCTGTGTCATAAAATATTGAATTCACACCTAGCCGAAGTTATTCATCAGCACGAGAGTGATAGTGTTAGTTGTTAGGTGTTAATCAGGGATGGAATAGAGGACGTCTCACTGTCTCAGAGGTCATTGTAGCAAAAACTTTCCTCACCGAGTTATGACAAAACTTTCACAGCTTTGCAGTTATGCTACAGCTGGTGTTGCTATGTGTGGACAAGACATGACAGGGCAGAAATCACATGATTTTGAGGGTTAATAGGCATTTCAGGATTTTTTGCTTGTCTTTTACTGACAAATTATTTTAGTATTTATTTTTTAGCTGTCCGCCCCTCTGCTGTTATCAAAAGGACACTTACAAGTTGTTATCTTGATAACATGTGCCAATGATGCTAAAAGTTTTCTCTACCATGTGACAAGTGCTAGTGTAGAAAAATAACAGAATTAAATTTGAAATGTCACAGCATCCCTATTAGGTTCGCTGGACTGGAACTGAGAGCTCAGACTCAGAGAATGACAAGCAGCCATCTGGCTAGGCTTCTCCCAAAGCTTATACAGTAACAGCATACCGAAATAGCTTCAAAGGACAAGGTCTCTTCTCTTGAAAGGAGGCTTTTGGCACTGAAGCTGTCCCTTGTGTCATCACTCATGGGTTATAATTCATTTGGAGGCAGATTCTATCAGACAAAATCATCCTTGTCTCATGGAAAAAGAACTTAAGCTCATTGTGCTTCCTGCATGATTGAAGAGAAATACTGCAGAAGGTCCAGAGAGGGAGAAATGCCAAATAGAGGGATTAGTACTGTGGTGAAGACAAGCTCTTGCAACAGTGACTTTGCTGGTGGCTTACAGCAGGGAGGGCTAGTGGCCACAGTATGTTGACCTGGGCTATACTGTGCACAAAAACAGTCAATCAGCTATGGGAAGCCATTGTGGAGAGATGAGAAGCAGGGTGACATGCTCTTTTTAGCTGGTTGACGATCAGACGTACTGCAACTAGTGCTGTGTCAATAACCATTCAAACGGTACACTGGCTGAAATTCTCAACATATGCTGGAGTACTGAGGCTGCATCCGAATATGGTCATCATCAGACCGTATTCTCAGTGGCAATGAAACACAGTGCAAGCATCAGAAATTGCTTGAAGATGCATCTCTTCAAGCAAACGTAAAAGCACTTTGAGCTACAGTCATTGTATGAAAGGTGCTATACAAATTATTATTATGATTGTTATTTTCATGAGGCCATGCCTATGAGCGCAAAAACAAACGGTGGAGTGAAATAACAAATGCCATAATGGTGCATTTATGCAAGGACATGGTTCCAATGTAGACCGTGGAGAGAGACTGATTCAAGTGGATGATAAAAACATTGAATTCTAGGTGTGTCTAAACGGGGCAAAAATACATACTGCATGCCAAACTGCCAAGACTTGAAGACAGTTTGCAGTGCACTGAGATCATACACAACTTTCCTTTCCTTTTTTCCTTTTCCTTAAGTTTTTGTCTTTTTATCTCTGGTAGCACTATGGAGACCAAAGTCGCAGTGTTTGCTTTAGTGCTTCT
>OMOW01022084.1:0-10450 GCA_900312555.1 Lamprogrammus exutus | reverse complement strand
GTTTAATTTGAAGTCCTTTTCGCATTTTGGAAGCGCTCTGGTGAAATACTCAAACCATATGGTCCTATCCGCTAAACTCCACCCATCTGGCATACAACTGAGCTGAAACAATCTATAAAGTGTATTTACAAATGTGATTATTGGGTTCTGTCTGGAACAACACAGCCAAGCTTCTCAGAATCTCAATTTGGCCAAATGTTGATTGACCATCTGAACGTAAATGTCTGCATACTTTCACCTCGGGAATAATTCACTCACTTGTCTTTCCCTTCTCAGCCTCACGGATGCCGTCCACGTCTGGGTAAACGGGGACAACAGCCACGTTGTAGACGGTGTCAGAGTTCAGGTTCCTCAGCACAGTGCTGGTGGTTCCTCCTGAGACCATCTCCTGTTCAAAACAATGTTCAAACCTCCATCAGCACTATGACAACTTGATCAGATTATGTCAAGAATGACAGAGAATACATTTACTGAGATGCAGCCACATACAAAAATGTGTCACAACTAGTCTCTTTTGTCTATAATTGAGTCCTAAACTGACTCCATTAAATTGATTCACCCTCTACGCACAAAAGGCTGTTAAATGTTTGATACACATCCAGTGTTGATGGTGTCAGTGGTACTAGTATGTAGCCAGTTAACCATTATCGAACATATTCTAGGTGTCTTATTACATTAGCACACAGATTATAACAAAAAATCGTACCATTCGTTCCTCTCCTCCTGGTTCAGCTGTGTAGAAGACCTTGTAGTTTCGGACGTTGCCTACTGCAGGATCCCAGCGCACAGTCAGAGTGCTGATGGTCGGGTCAATGACTTGTAAGTTTTTAACTCCACCCAAAGGATCTGAGGAAGAGGAAAAGTTAGCACAGATGTCCGTTTCTAATGTTTCCCTCTATGATGCACACGTTCTCCTAAAATATGCCAAAAATGTTTTCAAAGACTCATTACCAGTTACAACTGAAATGCTTAAAACATGGTATTGCATGAGACAAGTTCATTAAGCAATGATTTTTTATGTCCTCAAACAGACCAATGTTTGTAATATTTGGACTTTTCACAGGAATTATATGTGTACAGGGCAGCAAACATAAAAGCCCTTTTATACAATCCAGTGTGGGCATTGGGAATGATGGCCCTAACTATGGAAGTAAGGGCCAGGTTGTAAAAAAAACAAAAATTTTCCTTTGAGTTTATGAACAAACCCATTTGAACTCACTTGTTTTCCCGTTTTCAGACTGGGACTTCCCCTCCATCTCATGGTAAACAGGCACCACGGTGACGGTGTACTCTGTGTTTGGCTCCAGGTTCTTCAGGACAGTGGTGGTGGTGGTTCCAGACACCTGGTCCTAGTAGAGGAAAGATGAAACAAGGTCAGACTGCATGAACTCTGAGATTTGGGGAACACTGGAAAAAGAAAAGTGGCTTTGGCAGAAACAGAAAGACTCAGACTGGAAGACGTCACAGTCTAATTGCTCCAAGCCCAGTTAATTTGGATGCAGCATAAGACAGTAACTGTTTCAGAAACAGTAGAAGACTGGAGATAAAGGAGAATTTCAGCAAAGACCTGCCACTTCAAAAACCATCCTGGGACATTCATGGTATCACCCTACTGCCCTTTAACAGCTGCTTTAAAAGAGCTTTTGAGCAAGTCACTAAATTGAAGGAGTACCCTTGTGTCTGCATCTGTTCCTTAAATTAGTTTTTTGTCTATTTAATCTAATATTGAGTTCTAAAATCTGGCAGTAGAGTGAGATCATTTCTGTCCTAAGCAAATCAAGTTGTGTCTGGGTATTTCTGGAACAAAGTCGCCGCCATAAGATATTTTCACTGATTTACAATACATTCTTGAAACACAGTGAGCTGAATTGGAAACAAGTTAATTATCCCACACCACATTACTGTCACATGTTTTCCATTAGTTTTAAGAAAATGTAGGTTTTTGAACCAAAAAAGATTCATGAGAACCATCCATGAACCATGTCAAGATCTCACTTGATATTGCACCTGTGCCAACAAATGTATGTATGAAACTTATTAAACTGTCTTGGAAACAGTCTTAATCATCTCCCACCATTTGCATTTTTCCACTTTTCTTAACAAAATGTTACATTTTAGGCCAAAACCAACATTAAGATACTTGCTCATACTTGCTAATGAGAAATTTTACTCTCTTTGCAATGAAATCATGCCTGCAAGGGAAACAGCTTCTCATTAAAACCAATATAACTTCTGAAAGGTTTTACGTAACAAACTTTGTGTACCAATAAACATCCACAAGGAAAAGTTAACTCTCCATTTATGGTCCCATCAAACAACATGGAAGCAGAGGAGGCATACACCACCCTGCCACTTTTCCTGAATGTGGTAGTGTCAGGCTATGTACACTGCCAGGTACAACTGACCTAATTCCAATGCCATGTTCATAGGTAGAAATAAATCTGATATATACCAATTTGGCTACTACCCATAGCTTGTAAATCTACTTAATCTGACCAAGTAGCAGATCTACTGCCCACAAGGGAGCCAAGTTCAAACATGTGCAAAGAGCACAGAGCTATTTTCTGGTCATCGTTGTATCCAGTAAGCCCAGTACCTACTGTCACCAGGACTGAGCTAATCAGAGTTGGGTATCAAGAACCGCAATGGTCAATCATCAATCATTAATCAGTTTCAGCGGCCATGCATTTTTGAATGATATTTGACCCATTTGGACCTAAAATGTCCACACATTCTTAGCAAATTTGGAAACTGGTGGCATGGCACAAAAATTACTTCATGCAGGGAGGAGGCTGAAGATTATGAAGATTTCCTGTATCAAATCCAAGAATGCTGTATTTCTAATGTGCCCCAGCTGTATTTGTGAAGCCCTAGAATCAGTTAATGCTGGAATGTCCCACTTGAGGAGAAAACAGAGAACTTAACATTCAACTTAAGACAGAGATTAATTAAAGAACCACAAATATTTTACAATTCTTGACAAATGACAAAATCTGGTGAAAATAAAGTATGATTTTTGCCTTAAAATATTTTTCAGTTTTAATTTGATCTATTTATTTTTTTGTACTCAAACATGACAAGAATAAGGGCTGGAGTTTGATAAGAACCAGAATCCATGAGCAGAGCTGCAATCAAGATCAATATTGTGCAAACAATAGCCCAACTGTACTTCTAAATGGCACTGAATTGGTTTGCTGATTGACCACATGGAAGCTGTAATTCCTTAAAGAGCCTGAATAAAATAATAACAATATGTAATGTTCCATTGCTGCCATTCATGAAAACTGTGTAATAAATGGTGCATGGAAGAAATGATTAACTTTTGGAGACTCCAACCTCTGGATTTGGCATATTATAGAATTACATAGTGTTGGCAGAGTTATGAATTCTGCTGATTCTGAATGCCATCTAGTTTTCCTTTATTTTCAATGCAGAACAACCTGTTTTGGAAAACTTCTAGAACCTACAGGGATTTTCAAAGAAATGGTCCCAGGAAATTTAAGCACCAGCAACAAAAAGCCAGGAACTATCACTGGAACTAAACATTCCTTCACTGCATTTGCATTTGCACTGCACCGTGAGGATTAGGCAAATTAGGCTGATAACAGATTAAATACCATTGGCTTGGTTTGAGATGTCACTTTTTTACGTGACAAGACAACTGCTTCAATTCATACTCATATTGAATCAATTAATAAATAAAGTTTCGGTATCATTTCTCTTGTACACTTTCATTCTCTCATGCTCTGTATGTAGCTATAATTATTTATTTATTTTTCGTTTGGCTGGGAAGTCATCTGTGTAATTGTATCCTTCCCAAAAAGCCTGCCCTTTCCTGATTGTCCAGCTGTGTCACACCTGAGCACACCTGAAATATGGATGCTGGCCTATCACTGGCTGGTGTTTTCTAACCAGGTGTGTAAGTGGGTAAATTCACGAGTTACACGTTGATGTCACCATGTTACAGAAGTAAAGGACCAATCAAAAATTAGGCTTTCACTGCAGTTCAGAACTTATGGGTTTGTCTTACTGGATGTATTTGTATTGGCATCTTCCTAAAGTTTAGCAACTTTGACAATGATCAACACACTCCTTCTACATTACACTATAATGAGGGAAAACAACTAAAAGCAGAATATGGCCTCTTTAAAAGGTTCCTGACATGTTTGTGTTAATGATGTGAGGATCATCTCTTTAAAGGGGTCTGGTCAATCGGGTCTGTTGACTGAGAGGCCAGCTGCTCATCATTCACTGTCCTGCCAGGAGATGGGAGTGATTGTTTTGAGAATTTGACCAATGAGAAGTCAAAGATGAAGTGCTTTGAAAAATAGTTCTCCCATCACCGCAAATAAGTTCTCATTGTTCACACCAAAGAGATGTTCCAAAGAATCATATTGTTCATAACTAACTCGTTACTGTTGACGAAAAGCCATAAAAATGACATAATGTAACAGCAACAAAAACAAAAATGATTCAGTCTTACCACATCCTGGTCTCCTCCTGCAGCTGGGATCCAGATAACAATGTATTCCCGTACGTTTCCCTCAGCTGGCTCCCAGCGTACGTTCAGAGTGCTGGTGGTGGGATCAGTAACCTGCAGGTTCTTCACAAAACCAAGTGGTCCTGGGAAAACACATGAAATAGGAGGATTTCCTCATGCTTGGATCTGGGTGTCAAACAGCTGCTCTCTGGTGGGAGGTTACTTGGTCTGGAGCGGTTTATTTGGCTTTGGTGTGACAGAATAAGGTCCTGAGGGTTCCTGAGAATTGTTATTTTCCAGCCAGTTCCAGTTTGTCCTTTTGGTCTATTGATTGATTGATGAAGGGTTTTTTCTTGGCCCCAGTAGTATAATGATACTGTCATAGGATTTGGTATAAGTATTCATAATCCCAAAAGAATGAATCCTAGAAATTTTGGTGACTATCTGACCTTTACTCTAGCACCCCTTCAAATTAAAATTTCCCCTTGAATATTAATGGCTCAAAGTCAAACTGGAAGCCAGTTTTCCTTGAAACCTGTTGTGGATAGTCATGGTCCCCAGAGGATGATCACCCTTAGGACAAAGGTCACATTTTCAGCTCCACTAGTGGTAAAGGTCTAAGTATATCTGATTCATAAGTATGATGTTAATTCTGTTGAACACTTTCAAACTGTGGGAATGAGACCGCAAAATTGTGAACACAGCAGCCTCAAGCGGCTTCTGACTCAGGCAGAAGGAATAACTGTATGTCCAGTAACCGTTATTCTCTGTGGCCCAGGTTACTCACTGGTCTTGCCGGTGTCGGACAGCCTGGGTCCATCTCCTTCTGCATACACAGGGACCACAGTGACGCTGTAGAGGGTATCTGGTAAAAGCTTGACCAGGACAGTTTTTGTGGTGCTCTCTGACACTTGCTCCTACAAGCACAAAAACAGGTGAACTCACTGCCCTGAGGACGTGCATTCTACCAACAGGATAACTGCCTGTTGCTCTTAAAATTCTGACTTTTGACCTCCAAGTGAAAAGACAAACATTCCCCTTAGGCATCAGCAGATATTTGTAAAACTGAGATGAGCCACTGTTGTTAATATGTTATCACTGTTAAGCTGATAACCATTTGTTTGTCTACATGTGACCATTTTTAAGTCTCAGGAATTAGAAGAATTCCATGTTTTAGGGTGAAATAACTTCTGAAACAGCCATTTAGACCATTTAGATTTTCCAGAGAGACTGAAAGAGGTTCCATTTGCTAAAACATAACATTTACTTAAAGCAATTTAATTAATTAATTCAATCAATTTAACATTTATACCTTTGAGTGAACAATTCATTCATAAACATGACATGAAAAAGAAATATGCAAAGAAAACTAAGCTTGATTGCAGGTCTGATATTTATGAGGCTAATATCATTGTAATGCTATTGTGGATTTCTTACATGCGCTCTGTAAATAAATGTTTTTAGTGGGATTTATTTTGATGGACTGAAAATTATTTGAATACCAGTTAATCCTGGATAAACACTTTTGTGCGTTTCCCTTTCTCACAGTAAAGCAAAATATGAAATCACAGAAAAGGGCACTCGTTAAAAATTATTCTGTAAAATGTAATTTGACAGAGTGTCTGATTAAGGTAAAATGCATGGCATCTTCTTTGGAGAATAAACCATTCTTAAACAAACATAAAGCCAAATCGTCTGTCAGTACGTTAAGAGTTGTTATTACATGGCTTGACACCACGTTAGCTTCCAGGCAGCCTGCACAGCGTGGAGCCGGCTCCTACGGCACGCCTATGATTAGCAGGATTTACACACTTATTCTCAACAAATATGAACCCCACAAACACGGCACGCAATGATCCATTCTGCTAAAAGGATTTAGTTGTTGTTGTGTGGCCATTGCTTGCTGGGATTATCGTGTGAACAACCATGACATCAGTAAATCCCCGCTGACAGGTTTGATCACACATTTCTTTTGAGGTATGCCGAACAGTTTTTTCATTACCTCAACTGCTCAACCCCTGTGTGTTTTACACTAAGGAAAGTATGAGATTTTTAAGGCCAATGTCATAGTGTGTTTTTAGTTGGGTTATGTTTTATTTGTAAATATAATAATTTTTATGTCACATTTTGTAATTGTTAATGGCCGATTTAACAGTTAAACTAAACTAGGTCAAATTTTTCCCTCGGGATGAATAAAGTATTTATCTATCTATCTATCTAAATGAGACAAGTATTACCTGGGGACCTCATGCAATATCGGATTTACCTCAAAAGTCTGCATTTCATGCAAGTGCATTAACAAGTACATGACAAAGCCTGTATTCCACTCTGAATTACAGATCAAATCCCAACAACTCAATACAGCAAAGTAAACTACAAAAGTGAGAGATGCTCACCACAATCTCCAGTCCTCCATCTACAGGAACATAAATCACTTTGTAGCCCTGAACGTTGCCATCAGCTGGATTCCAGTTTACAGTCAGAGAGGTGATGGTCGGGTTGGTCACTGTCATAGTGCCCACACCACCCAAAGGCACTACGAGAGGGAAAACATCAGTTTTTATTATCAACTTTTCTGACCAAAACTTTGGGGTATCTGTCTTTTTCATCTGTCTTCATATGACTCATGGTCATATAATCAACACATAATCTCCCTCTCTATAGCAAGACACTTTATCTGGTATTTCTAGAATAAGCGAGGCCATTTAAACATTTAGTCAAAATTTGCAGTGTTTAATGCTCCCATACTAGCTGGCATCACTATTGACCATAAAACCTGACCTAATTCCAACTCTGTTTGCATGTGGTCACATGGATGACATCTGCACACATTTCAGGTACATGTCATGTGACTTTTATATAGCTGTGATGTATTATTTGCAGTAGTGTTATTCCATTTCTATTTATGCTGCTATAATTTAGTTTTATAGGTAACCAAAAAAAACTGTCTTGACGTAAATTTCTATTTTTGTGCTCATTTCGCAAGGAATTACAAAAATGTGAAGCTTATGTGACTCATATAGCTTACATGTCTTTCCATTCTCTGACTGCCGTTTGCCCTCCCTTGCTGGGTATACAGGTAGTACTGACACTGTGTACTCCGTATTGGGCGTCAGGTTCCTGAGGATGATGGAAGTGGTTCCAGTAGGAACTTGTTCCTGTTGACAAAGATTTTTAAGTACTTTTTAGATGCTCTATCAACATTCTGCAAATCTATGATTTTGCAAGGACAAATACAACTACCAGGACATTTGACAAGCTATAAGGAGTAATTGTTGATCATGAAGATTACAATAAACATCTGTGTACATAATACAGGACATTTAAACATAATGGAATTCTAACATTTTTAATTATCTTGTCCACGATGACATAGACATCCTAGACCAGCATTATAGCTTATTTTGGATGCAGTGTCCCTGTGTGCAGTTTTGGACACTTTGTGTAAATGAGATCACAGTAATAATTTTGCAATAACAGTCCACATACAACCCATAGTTATCTTTTTTGTCCTGAGATGAAAGACAGGTTTCACAGAGTCTCACCATCTCCTCTCGGCCACCAGCAGTAGGAACAAAGAAGACTTTATAGAGGCGAACAGCACCGTCAGCAGGATCCCAGTTCACATTGAGAGAGGTCATGGTGGGATCAGTCACCTGCATGTTCTTAACTCCTCCCAGTGGCCCTAAAAAGGCAGATGGGTCATTAATTTAAGGAATTTTCATTGTTAGTTCTCCAAGGGTCAAAGCTGCGGCTGTCAGTAAGAAAAACCAAAGCAGGCATTGTTGTTCAGACTTTCTTTTGGACAAATAAATGTCTTATTACCGTAAGATACTGATGTTTTATTGTTATTACAACTTAATTATCTCATTATTAGCAATTTGTCAATGTGAAAATGAGGATGAATTGCTTTCGGTCTGGTTTTAGGACTCAACAATAAAAAATAAATAAATAACCCAATAAACCTGACAACTGCAAACTGACAAATCTTAAAATAATTAGATAATTAAGTTACAACTCTGAGTTCAAATAGTGTAGTTTCTAATGAGTATATGCATTTTCTGTATTGAGAACAACGTTTAAATTTTTACAAAATTAAACCTTAAAACCAGTAACATCAGTCTTACTTGTCTTTCCATTCTCAGACATGGTTTTGCCATCTCCCTCTGCGTAAACTGGCACTAGGGACACTGTGTAGACAGTGTCGGGCTGGAGGCCTCGTAGGATGGTGGTGGTTGTTCCAGCTGACACTGTTTCCTGACAGATACCGAAAAATGATATAGAGTGGGTATGAAAAGTATTCAGACCCCTTCCATTTTTTCACATTTTGTTATTTTATAGTCTTATGCTGAAATCTTTTAAATTCACGTTGTCACACATCAATCTACACCCAATATCCTACAATGACAAAGCAAAAACAGAATTTTAGAAGAATTTGCTAATTTATTAAAAATAAACTGAAATATCACATCAACGTAAGTATTCAGAACCTTTGCAGTAATACTTGAAATACTTGAAATTAGTAAGCTCAGGTGCATCCAATTACTATCGATAATCAGTGATATGTTTCTACACCTTGTTTGGAGTCCATCTGCGGTAAATTAAATTGATTGGACATGATTTATATGCACACACCGGTCTATATAAGGCCCTACAGTTCACAACGCATTTTAGAGAAAAAAACAAGCCATGAGGTCAAAGGAATTGCCTGTGGAGCTCCAAGACAGAATTGTGTCAAGGCACAAAGCTGGGGAGGGCAACAAAAAGATTTCTGCAGCTTTGAGGGTTCCCAAGAACATAGTGACCTCCATCATTCTTAAATGGAAGACGTTTAGCACAACTAAAACTCTTCCTAGAGCTGGATGCCCGACCAAACTGAGCAATTGTGGGAGAGGAGCCTTGGTAAGAGAGTTGACCAAGAACCCGATGGTCACTCTAGCTGAGTTCCAGAGGTCATCTGTGGAGATGGGAGAAACTTCAAGAAGGACAACAATCACTGCATCACTCCACCTATCTGGGCTTTATGGCAGGGTGGCCAGCATCATGCCGTGGGGGTGTTTTTCAGCAGCAGGGACTGGGAAACTAGTCAGAGTCGCCGGAAAGCTCAATGCAACAAAGTCACGAGATATTCTCAATGAAAATCTGCTCCACAGTGCTCAGGACCTCAGACTGGGCTGCAGATTCAACTTCCAACAGGACAACGACCCTAAGCACACAGCCAAGACAATGCAAGAGTGGCTTAGGGACAACTTTGTGAATGTCCTTGAATGGCCCAGCCAGAGCCTAGGACTTGAACCCAATCGAGCATGTGGAGAGACATGAAAATAGCTGTCAACTGACGGTCCCCATCCAACTTGACAGAGCTGGAGAGGATCTGCAGAGAAGAATGGGAGAATATCCCCAAATCCAGATGAGCAAACTTTGTCACATTATACCCAAGAAGACTTGAGGCTGTAATTGCTGTCAAAGGTGCTTCAACTGAGTACTAAGTAAAGGTAGTCTGAATACTTAGGTAAATGAGAAATTTTAGGTTTTGATTCTTCATAAATTAGCAAAAATGTCTAAAAATATGTTTTCACTTTGTCATTATGGGTTATTGAGTGTATATTGATAGGCAAAAATGACAGTTTATCCATTTTAAATTAAATCTACAATACAATAAAGTGTGCAAAAATAGAAGGGCTCTGCATACTTTCCGTACCCACTGTACATATATTTACTTTCAAACTTTATGAGCAAAAATTGAAACAAACATGCAACAAGTCATTGCTGTGAACAGTCAATCATACCAAGTCACAACAACTGCCTTTAACTTTTTTAAGCTTTTCCTGTGAGGCAGAAATGTCATTCCTGTGCAATGGTTTTCTGCACCAGAAGCTCTGGTGTTGGTCACACTTTCTACATCAAGTATAACTTCGTTGTGAATAGAAAGTGAGCATCAATTTGTAAGATGCAAACTCAGCTGAAATG
>OMOW01022065.1:4231-20773 GCA_900312555.1 Lamprogrammus exutus | reverse complement strand
CCCCCCCAACCAAAACTAAAACCGCCGCAACCCCCCCCCCCCCTCTTTCTTTTCAAAACCCCTGTGGACCGTGTAAGCCTGTAAGCATACAGGGCAAAGGCACAGTTTCACTTATTGCATTTCACAAATGTACAATGTTCTTTATCTGTGACATGCTCTTGTCACAGTTCGTATTAAAGGGTCTCAGAATATGAAACTTTGGCTTAACAAAATTTATTGGGAAACAAATTCAGTGCACAAGCGTAACATTCTCTGCAGTAATCATTCATGCAGCAGCTATTTTCAGCACATAGCGTTACAGCATGTCTTAGGCTCCTAATTAAATATTAGCTTGATATTTGCTGCCTTAATTGTGTAGTGTATTAAAGTCTTAGTAATGTACTCCAGCCAACTACTTGTTAACTTGAAAATGAAAAAATAAAAAATAAAATACGTATTAGTGATATTTTAATCCATTCCGTCTCCTCCAGGAGGTTATTTTTGGTCATGTTTGTCCCTGAGTTTTTTTTTTTTTGTTTTTTTAGCAGGATATCACAAAAACTACTTCACAGAATTTAATGGACTGTGTTAAAAAGTTAGGTTGTGGGCCAAGACAGAACTTTGAGATTTTTGTGTAGATTTTATTACAATCTAGGCACTTGTTAAGCACTAAACATCTTGGCTCTAATTCTCAAACTGTGAGGAAGAGGTAAATCCATTTTATGATGATGATTTTTAAGCATTTTGAAATGTTTGCAGATTGGTTTTATTACCAAACTGCATCCACAGTCTTCACCACGTCGCATATTTGGATGAAAACCCCAAACGAGATCATGTTCTTGTATTAGAGCACCCAAATCATGTAGGCATGGCCTTTTTGACATAAACTGCTGTGTCATCTAAAACACGGTGCCATTTTGCCTGTTTGCGGAGGTACAGGAGCATGATAAATGTAAATGGCCATAACTCTGATCATGACTTTAAGTCACAAGACTTTTTACATAGTTCATCCTTGCATAAAACCCCAATATTGTCATTTAAGTATGACATGACCGCCTTGTCAATCACTCTGTATTTTGATGCAGAACTTGATATTCTCTGAACACTATTTATTATTAAAATGACAACTTTAGATGATTGTGCAGCCTTTACAATGGCGTTTCTAGTTCTTAAATATTAGTTCTTATACAATAGTCAACAACACATTTGTCCCATATGTGATACTGTCCCCACTTTTGGACATTCAGTGGCATCTTCCTGTTGTGTGAAGCAATGAGAGTTATTCTCTCCTTTGCTGCTAAATTTCAGGATCATAACTTTTAGTAAATATATTTAATTTTACCTTTAATTTATCTATTTGCACATGGTTGAGGTCAAAGGTTGCACGAGGTCAAAGACACTTAATCATGTCTCTACCTAAAAGTTAGAAAAATATTATCTGAGGTACTAAAGTGTTGTAGTTTATTATATTAACAGTAATGACTCTGGTGAAACTGAATACATTTTCTTTTAGATTTATACACATGTATTTCCATAAATATAAGTAAACCTGCCAAATGCCATCCTGTGTAACTTCTGTGTTATGCTCTTACTGCATCAGTGGACAAGACGATACCACATTTATTTCAAGCCAAGAGCTCTTCAAAAAAGGATTAATGCAGTGTGAAAAATTAACCAAATAACTGCAATTAACTATAAATTGCTATACACTTTAGTCCAATAATGGGGCAGAGCTTCCAGCTATGAAAATGATGAATGGACATAATTGCAGACTTTAGATTTGATGAACTGGCTCACACCCCTTCATAAAATAAAAGGTCTTTGGACAAAATGGATGTGACTGTGATCTAGTACTCCAATGTAAAATTACATCCAAATAAACGCAACTGTCATAGACTTCAAACAAAATAGTGCTAACCTCAGCTAACCAGGCGCCTGAGTTGGCATCCAGCGCCTCCCCCACTTACTGGTCATGGCCTTGTTTGGCGTTGATTCGCTATGGTGATGTTACTCCGAAACAAAACCTTTGGTTATATGAGCTAACTTTGTACGCGCAAGCGCTTCCGCCATTCATTTGACTGAAGAACTACAAAACAGCTAAAAACTACAAGATAGCCATGTCGCACTTTGTTTATGTCGTAAAGCAGTCAGTTATTTCGATCTGCCAAATTAGAAAATAATATTGTTTAAGCGAGCCACAGAATGGCATTATCTGAACAAACACTGGATCTATCTGCCTCACCCATTACTATAACATACAGTATATATGTTAATATGAGGATATTTTCAGGTTAAAAAGTTACAAAGTGTTGCTTTAAGAAATATAGTCATATAGAATTTAAACCTACATTTTCCCCCCAAAAGTTAAAATTTCATCTCTTTATGAACTTTTATGGACTTCACCAACTCATAAACACGGAGACTGTACATTAATTATTCATCTGTGACATTCACTGAAGTACTTAACAAGTAAGTAACTAGAAAATGCCCACAATTCAGTGCAGGCATCAAATGGTAACATCAAAACAGGATCTCAAAGGTCCTCATTATATTCGACCCAGTTCTGTTCTGAAGTTTTTAACTTGAATTACAATTTCTCATTTGTCATAACAACTATTGTTATGCTTAACAATGGTAAATGATGAGTTCAGTAATGTGTCAGTTAACTTTTTGATAGGTAAGCGTAATATCCTAAATATGACAAGTAACACCTATTGTGCGAATATAAGTCTTAATGACATGTTTACAGACTATAATTATGACACACACAAAGCCTAGTGTCTCAGATATAGTGCTTCAGTTTGTGGACTGATCTGTAATTCCCATTATCCTTTGTGCATAATATAATAGCAATATTACTAATTTATGCTATGAATAAATTGAACAAAGAGGTAAGACTTGATACACATTGCAAGATTTTGACCTGATTCCGTCCCTTTGCACTGTATTAGTTCAGATTTATGCAAGAATGACCAACTGGCCATTTGTGAAATGTGACTGGGTGCTGTGCTTGGTAATAATGTGGACAATCTCTGAATGCTGTAATATTGGTCCAATTTCCATTCATCCGTTCTTTGTACCTACGTATCCTGTGCAGAGTAATGGGCGGGGCTGGAGTCTATCCTAGCATTCATTGGGTGAGATGCAGAATAAACCCTGGAGATGTGCCTAGCCCATCACAGGCCTAACACACACAGACACGCAAACTCATTCACTATGGGCAATTTAGACTTTTCAATTCTGCAGAATTGATGAACGGGGAGAACATGCAGCTCCACGCGGCAAGCGCAGAGTCAGATGCGAATGCAGGACTTTCTTGCTGTGAAGCACCATTGCCACCATGCCATCCATGGTCAAATTCACTCCAATGAATTGTGTATTAGCTTTGGCCCCACACTATCCATCATTATGCTGAATAATAGATGAAATAGGGAGACAAATAGATAATTTTTCCTTGCATCCTTTAAATGTCTACTATTTTTTAAACCCGACCTATTAAAATTTACGCAGTTTTTTCTGACTTAGGTTAATCAAGTAAATTTAACACATGAGCATTTTAACATCTCTGCTGTGTGAACTGAACAACAAAATCTTCCTCCTTCCTCTGTTTTTTGCAATTGCACTCAATCATTATAAATAAAATATTTGGTATATATGCAGTCTATATTTTTACGTCTTGCTGACAATGCTTTGATCTTTGTATGTGGAAACATACTGTAGGCATTGAGATCCAGTATGTTTCAGCCGAAACGGTTTGCTTTTCCAGTGTACAACTCTAGAGATATACAGCTTTAATTTTAAATAAAAGTGCCTTTTGAATCAAAGCCAGAACTGTGTTGTAAAAGAATAAACCATTCAATAAGAATTTATAGGTGTATTCCCAAAGTACCTTGAGAAGAGAAATTAGACGTTATATCATTGAGAGGGTAGAATCCTCCTGTGTCCTTTCCTGTGCGGTGTCCTGGCTTGTCTAATTGAGATTCTCGTCCTGTTTAATCAGGATTTCATATCAATAAGTGGTTGTTGCGTCCACTTATATGGCCTTTATGGATTTAGCGCCAGCAAACCTTCATTTGAATGTCAACACCACTTACACATTTTCCACTTTAAAGCAACTCCAAGTTTATATATGAATCTTGAAACCTTTCACGACACTGTGTGAACCTAATTATATCACCACAATCTGTGGCTGGTGCTGCGGGTGGGCCAAATAATCAATGTTGCGCTATATTGTGTTATGTTTTCCTGTGACACATTATCAATACACTGGCACCAAGTACTGCTGTTTCATCAAACTTTTGGTTTTCGGATTTGTATCGTATCTCTTTATTTTTTTGCTGTGATTTCCTACTGGGTCAGATTGAAAATATGTGAACTGCCATGATGCGTGGTTACAGTATATCCAGAAATATAGAAAACACTGTTTTAGTCTGAGAATAAGGCTGTACACACTGGAATGATTCTGTGCACTTAGTTACAAGGTGTGTCAACTCATTTGTATAAAGTTCTGTATTATATTGTTATGGATTCCTATATTTTTAATTGTTCTGCCATTATTTTCTCTGCCATGGAGGTTCCATTATTTTGTTTCTTTGTTAGCAGGATTGCTCAAGTCAAGTTCTGACGGAGGAAGAGTGGTCTTGGGTTCAAATCCCTGTCTGCTCTGGGCAATGCATAAGAGACATTTCTCACAATTATTTAGTTGTACGCAGTGGGATTTATTGTTGATGATTGTGTTGGAATATAACTGCATGTCACAGAATAGCCTGTACCATGATACTGTTGATGAGATTAGATTAGATTAGATTTGTTTGACACAATTTCAAAATACATGTAAGACTCTAAAAACATCAACAGACATCACATACATTTTAAACATGTCGAGGATAAAACGCACATAAAAGCTCAAAAGCTTGTTTCTGTTGTGGTCCTCGGTACGGAACAACGAAGATAGCAGATGAAATAAGCAAATAGATGTGAAGACAGTGAAAGAGGAATAAATATATGGATATGGATGGGTAAATGATGTGAAACAAAAACATTTGATAGAATGGAAAAACTGTCATAAATGATCAATTATCAGACAGCCATTTTTTAAGTGTTAATTTGAAACTTCTTTGTATCTTCTTTGTTGTATTAATTATAGTGTTAAATCAATACTCAATTTATGATCCCCACCCCTCGGACAAATAGTGTTTCGTCATATCAGATGTAAATATCACTTACATTTTTTTTCTTATTCTCTAATCAAGTATTTCATGAATTAATTAATTGATTCATCCATCGACACATCTTCTGTCAAATAAACACAGTAGGTTTGTCCTGAAATGACAACAGCAGCGTACTGTTACAGGACACGCATTATCCAGGACGTGAAGCAGAAACACAAAGGACGAGGCTGGACACAGGAACCATCTAATGGTACAAGACCCTGATTACACAGGAGATGACACTAAATTACACAGGGCAGGACACTGGTGAGGACAGGCCATAAATTGATTTAACCCCGATGATAAAGTTGAAACCTCCGTGACAGTCTCATGTCTACAGTTAATGAAATCCAAAACCATGTATACGCTGGGTTCCTGGAAGTGTGCATGAATAAATAACCTTTGTTTTGGTGTCCCTGTGTTATCTAAAGTGAATGTCAGGAAGACTTACTCTCTGAGGACACAGGGAATGGGGTCTGTCCGGCAGTACTTCAGCTCAGAGTTGGTGGCAGCCTCCATCATCTGGCACAGGCTGTAACCCGGTGTCACTTTTGTACTTCAGGATGGATGGCTCCGTGTGGCCCGGACACTGTTAACTCTGTCCCACTGGTGGGTTTCAAGGAGAAGCTATAAGAGGTGTGCCTTTTCCACAAGCCGCTGCTGCAAAAATGAGGGGAAATCCGAGGGCCTAGCTGCAACGTGATTCTTCTTTTCAGTATATTTATTTCATTTCAACTTTGTGTCAGATATTGAAACCTATACAGTGCCAAAACTCACTTACAGAGAATCCCAGCCCCTGGATGTTGAGTTTGCTCAGGCCACAGCTGAGAACTTTCTGTCTAATGATACAGATGAAAAATGTTACGCTTCCCTCTAAGATCGTCACTGTTCCGTTCCCTTTTGAATTTCATGTGACATTTAGAACTGAATATGGTGACTGGGAGGTTGGTGTGAGTTTTAGTTAAGCATTCACTTCAGATTTGACAGCTTATAATTGGCACATCATACCTTGCATGTAAATTGCAGTGGGAGAAACCTGCCATCACAAAAGTGCTAAAAGGAAAGGTGGTGATTGAGCTCATACTTTGCTTCAGGGGCTTTTTACCAGCTTGAAATATTTTTTTACTTTAATACTCTGCCAGCGCAATTGAAAATGAAATTCTTCACATTATCAGAATGCTTTCTGCTTCCACACACACACAATAAGTTGAAGATATTGCAGGATACAGGCACCTGCACAAAATATTTTAACAACACAAACTTACACTAATCTTTATTATCGATCTATCTTGGGGTCTCACTCTGACAAGGCCTTATAGCAGAGAGGAATTTTAATAAAAAGATGAAAACTGTAACATGTATAAAGCAATAATGTAATAGCAGTAAATGAATTGAGATTACCATTGGTGTTGGGTATTGTTTCCTATGCCATTTTTAGAGGCCATTAGACAGGAACGCCACAGTACAAGTTCTTGAAATTGACAATGTTAATAATGGTATTATTTATTGTGCCTCTCTCACTCTTGAGACTTTTATTTTGGAAATAAAAAGAAGGAGAAATCACTTCTAACTCTAAATTCTTACATGTAACGGGCTCTAAAAACATATTAAATATTTTGAAGAACATTTCATCCAAATAGCTGTAAATGTTATCTTTGTCTATGTCTATGTTTAGTTGTTACATTTTCTGCGCAGGTTCAACATGAATAACCAGTGCCGGGTGTTAGGTTGTGTTTAAGGCAGACTGGGTCATCCTTGAATAAGGTTTTTGTGTAAAGAATGTCTAAAGCTGTGGCCATTACCTCCATAATTCTGCCTTAAATTTATGACATTTTAAGGTCTACTCAGTTGTGTAACAGTGAGGCCATGGCCACCCCAAGCCACCCCTTGGGGGCACTATTGCCAGGATATGTACAGTAACTTGGCATTAAAAAAAAGAATGGGTAAGAATGTTGTTGTTTTTATTTGGTCAAAGTGGTATAATAATCACTGTCATTCTTGTTTGTGCTATGATTAGTTGTAATCCCTCAGTTACACTAGAGAGGGCAGTAGATTTTGGCCTCTCTAGTGTGACAGTCCCGGAATTACCTAATATTGATAAAGTACTGTAAATTTCAATAATTATCAGTATAGACACTAACTTTATTTGATAGAGACCAATGAAATAGTAATAAGCTGAAAAATGACGAATAAACAGGGCCTGTTGTGGTTGTGCTGAGAGACTCTGTGTCATCAGTCAGGTGCAGGCAGCACTCTGCAGGATGGATGAGTCCGACAAACCACTGCATGTAAGCTTTCATGGGGAGAAGCACTCCAACAACTGCCAGGCTGAGGCAAAGCTGCTTATCCATAGGGTCACAATAATGTAATGATGTGTGCAGCCAATTTAGCTTTTTACCATTCAACTGCTCATCATTCATGGGAGGAAATCCCTTTGATATGCTGAGCCGTGCTAATTGACTTCACCCAATGTCTCTGAACTCTGTGTCACATTCTAAAGGCGCAGAGGTGCCCTCAGTAAAGGTGGCTTTTATCAGTATAATTAACTAAACAGACAAGAGGAAGGGTTTAGTTATTGAACCAAATCTGAGTGGTTTAATCTTTTAACTAATTTACCAACCACTTCTCAGGGTAGAGTATGGATTGAATTACCTGCTTTTGTTAATTCAGGCTTTGATTAGCCATTAGTACAGTGTCATTAGCTTGCAAACTTCATACATGTTATTGTGTCACTGCCAACATTTGCTCTGTATCATACTGTGTACATGCATAATTACTGCAGTTATTTCTCTATAATGTAGAATTTGAATTGGCATCTGTAAATATTTGGGATGTATTAATATGTTAGAATTTAATTACTAACTTGCCTTGTTTGAACGCTAAATGAACTGACAGTATGAAGCCATTATGAGCTGTGGACTCATCGTTCTCATTTAAAAGTTAAGTGATATCAAATTAAGGAAGTTTTAAGACATTAATATGTCTTAATAGCATTAAATGCAGCTTTCAAGAGAGTCGTGACAACGAACATTGACATAAACATTATACTTTACAATGAGCTTTTTTATCTTTTCAAGGAAAATCTACTCATGCAGAAGCATGTCACCAAAGTGCATCATAATGGCCCCATTTACAGCTTTCATAAAGTGTGATCTGTACCCAGATATACTCGGATGAGGAAAAATCCATGTTAATGCAAGGTGGAAATAAAATAAAAGAAAGCTTTGTGATCCGAATGAAATCTGAGCTGCCAAAACACATAGCGATGTCGTCTTTGTGTCCAAACCTCGTCCATGGAGCGAAGAGGACACACAAGTTTTAATAACGACCCACCTACTTAGGTCCAATCATAATGTATCCAGATACAGAGATCAAATTTTGATTTAAAATGTAAAAGCAGCCTACTTTGCAGGGTTTTTTTGGCAGCAATGTGCTTGATATTTAGCCTTAACTATCATATTGCGCAGGCTTGGTAGCTGAACTAGTCAAAATGTTCAAATACCAAATAAGCTTGTGATTTTGTCCCTCTGTTTCTTTGCCCTAAGAGTAGTATGTCAAGTAAAAGGTTATCATTTCACCCAAAAACATGGTATGATTACTGTATAATTACTTCTATAAGTTTTGCTGTTGGTGGTGGACCAGAAACCACTTCTTCGGTCAGTTCTCCACTGTGGGAAAGTGTCACAGTCATAACACTTAGCACCAATATGACAGTGAAGCTGAGTGGCTGTGACTGCTGACTTTGCCAACACCCAAACACGTGAGGGAAGAACGGAAAAAGATGTTGCTGACTCTAAGATATAAGACTCCATCCTGAGATTGTACAACAGAAACAAACTCCTGATGATTTGTTCGACTTTGTGTTCACTGACTGGGAGGAGAGCTTGACATCATCAGTGGAATGGGTGCGACTAGTGACACATAAACAATCATAATACTCTCTGAAGGCTGGGCCAAAATTCACTTTTGGTTCAATTCGTGTCAGAACGCATTAAAGCCCAGGGACGTTTGCTTTTTACAGCAATATAATAAAACATTGGTAATCTGTATGCTCTGACAGTGAGCACCATTGGGGCCTGTTTTTTAATGTTACTGCTTTTCTATCACACATTCAGTAATTCAAAGTGACTCTTATGGGATTTATTTTACTTTTGATGTAAAGATAAAAATAATTTATATAAATCTTTTACATTATGAGTAACTAAGTTTGAGAGTTAAGATGGAGGTCATATTCAGATCAGTATAAGTAAATGTTTGATGATGAAGGCGATTTTCTTTATTTGGTGAGATTGTTTCAGGCAAAACTACGCTTTATCTTTTCCTGTGCTACGTAAAATTACAATATTTAGAAGTAAACTTATGCAAGTGGATGCCTCTGCTGATCTGTGGATACTGTAGGTGAATATTTCACGATGAAGCAACAGTTATTTGCTTTTTAGTCGCTTTCTTACAAACTTATAATTAGGTTTATGTTGCCTAATAGTGTTGACAGCTTGTTGTCAGCTGTCACTTGGCCCAGATAGTCAGCTAAGTATCCTGCAGAGCAATGGTAGATAGATAGATAGATAGATAGATAGATAGATAGATACTTTATTAATCCCGAGGGAAATTCAGGTATGTAGATCATGACCCCATAATGCTGCAGGTGCGTCAGTCACCCTATGAACATTTGCTATTGGTTTCTGTCCAAGTCTCGGCCTCTCAGTGGACTTCCCGAATTATTTTGAACTGCCTTGCTTTGGGCCTTAACAAGTCCTGATCTTGTTCCTGTCTTGTACACCACACAGTTTTGGGGATTTATGACGCAAGAAGCCAGGTTTTATCCCGTTTTTCCTTTTGTTACAATTTACAGCTCAGCAAGTCATCAGTATTTCTATCCACAGTGATTTACAACAAAGCCAGGACACACCACAACAATCATGACTCTACAAATTGGCAAAGATTTGAAAAACTCCAAAGAGCTGTTGATGCCTTAAAATGAGACTTGTCTTTGTCCAATATTATTCTGTTGTATATTATAAGGGACTTTTGTTTCATCTCCACATTTACTTAATTGTTCATGAATAGTAGTAATAGTGGTAATCCTGACCTGAAGTAGAAGAATGTGTTGCATTTTTACCATTTTCAAACGTATCCCTTGCAACACATACAGGAGTAGTTATCACATTTTGATACCATACCCATCACTGGGATCAATCCTGTTAATGGGAATTGTTACACCCACAAGATTTTGAGGGGGTTGTGAGTGAAGAAGTTGTATGTCAGTCTCTCGAGTCATCATTTATGAAACCTGTGGTCATCATATGTGTACATCTGTCTGGTAACACCTCACCAAAGACCAGTCATGTAGTGTGAAAGGCCTATGAAAAGACTGTAACCATCAACTAGCATGTCCCAAGCTTAAGGGCATCATTGAAACAAATTAAAATTCATTAATAGCAGTCTTAGCAACAACTAGGAGATCAGTGATGTGTCTGTGTTGAGGGCTATTAAGGTCAGGAGCTGGTTGAGGTAAGGGGTTGGAGGAGGACGGCAGGTCAGCGGGGAAGGTGCAGTCAAAATTGTTTTCTGCCTTTGCCAGGAAATAGAGAGATCTGCAGTTTGGATTGAGAATAAAAGATAATTTCCCTACTGCAATGCCAGAGTGGAGAAAATTCGGTTTTGTGAAAAGCAGCGGGCAGGTTATCACAGGAAGGTAGAGTTGAGCCATAGTGCTTGAGTGGAAGGAATGGACTGGATGTATTTCGGTGCTGTGATAGGTTATAGTGTACTCCTACTGTTTTGGTCGCTGTGGGAAAAAGAAATCACTGGGACAACAACAACCAAGCCTCAAAAATGACCACAGTTTGTATTTTGCAGAGGCATTGTTCTGAATTGCATTATACTGTACAGTTGTTATTATTAGTGTCCACCTCAAGTGTCTTCACTTCTGCTGCTTAGGGGTTGTTCACTAAGCCCACCGTCAATCACAGTGATGAGCACAACTGTGTTTGAGCTAATGCGAAACACTGCCACAAGTAATCACCTGATGCTCAGCTCTGTAAAACATATTTTACCCATCTGGAAAGCAGTGAAACACAAAGGGAAGTGTTGTCTGCAATGACCTGGAAATATTGGTCACAGACACTATTTTGGAACTACAACAGGACACTCCTCTTGCAAGTAGGAAGGCTGTTGGATATGCGAGGAAATGTTAGGTAAATAGTGTTGCTGTCTGCTCAACCTCCTGGGATTACCAAAGATTTGGGGAGGTTCTCAAACCTTTCCACTCCTTTCTTCAGCAAGATTATTGCTCTGACCAGATCCAGTCATAACACACTGGAGAGGACCTGCAAGGAACTGCAAAATGCACTGAAACTAGTTTAAGTGGAAGGCACCAGAGGGAAGCAGAAAGTAATGTAATGAAATCTGCTCACCCTGTTCCACTCATAGTTTGGCCAGCTGGAGGGTGTTGCTAGGAAGAGGGGGATCTGGGCTACTTTGCGCAGCATATTGCTGCTGTGACCTATACCAGTATAAGCGGTGGTGGTCGGGTTCCCCACGCAAGTGCTACTGTACGGGTAGAGGTCACCAGCTGAACTAAAATAGTAAATAAAAGCTGATGAAGTGAACAAATTAGCAGCATAGAAAGTGAGGATTAGCATTCATGTCTTATAAATAGTAAAAGTTGATTTGGCTTTCTCTTTCACAACAACATCTACTTTCAGTACCTAAAGTTGAACACTATGTCCCTGATACATAAGTGCGACCTTGTACTGAAGCAGAACGTTTCCATTTCTCACCGCACAAGAAAGGTGTGCAAATATGTTCTACTTTTCTGATGCCTAAAATTCTTCAAGCCTCATTAAGTATGAAAACAAGCCAACCAGCTGCTGTGAAATGTTTGTTGCATTTGCTTGAGCCAAGAAAATGCTCTGTACCCCATGGAGGGAGACAGAGTCCCTGCTGCAGCAGGCAATCACTGATGCAGATGAGAACAGGAATAGTTTGATGCTTGCATGCTGTTTCATGTGATGAGAGGTAATGTTAAAATTCTGAGAGAGTGTGTAGTGGATGGGTGTTTTTCTGTGGGTTTTTAGTGTTTGTAGGTCACTGGAATATTGATTTCTACTAAAGAGTTGCCCTCACTTTGTAATATTTAGCCCACTGTTTCACAACTCTTGAATTCACTGATTTGTTCTCTGAAAGAAACAACTGGAATGCTCAAAAGTTGTTGCTCTCTGTCAATCTCCCCAAAATCCCCAAAATCTATTTCTTACCTTCAGTTTTTACAGTTCAAAAACAATCCACTCTTTTTTGTTGTTGCAGCCCCAAACAACCTAAAGCATCACTACAACAGAATTCAGATATCAGTATTCTTTTCTGAGCAGGTGGCTTGATGCATTTGCAACGTTATCCAGCAGGCTCTGTTGGGAGATTGCAGAGAAGTCATAAAAATGGGATTTGGTGGTGTAGGGAATGAGAAATGGTCTGCATGGATAAGATGTAATGCACAAGGAAAATGAAGCCCACCAAAGGTTAAACAGGCCAAAGAAATGTCATCAAAATGCCACTTAAACTTGATTTGCCCTTTTGGATTCTTTCATCACATCAAACTCTGTGCCAGCATCGTGGGTAGAATGTGAGTGAAAGTGCAGAACGATGACTTGTGAAAAGGTTGATCAAGCCCCTTTTTAAATAAACCTTACTTGATGATTAATTCCAGATTAATACATTTTATGCATTAGAAGGCATATTATTTTGGCCAAAAACACAGATCTTAAGATTTGTGATCGAAATTAAACAATGAAATAGCATAAGGGAAAAAAATGGCAAAAATCACCCTAAAATTCAGGGTTAAAATGCAAATATATGCAAAACAATTCATGAAGTTCTATTTCTCCTCTAAGATGTTTCCTTTTATATTCATATGTGCCGTTGTTAACCTGTAGTCACTACTAGCACACCACATCAGTGATGGTGCTAAGGGGTTCTGAGTACTCGCAGCTAGGCAACAGGCATAGAGATGGTGAAATTACTCCTTTATTAAATGTCCATCCATGGGATTGTGCTGAAGTCTCACTCACTGATCCCCATACAGATACCTGCCAAACTACTCACAGGCAATAGATGCTTTCACACCAAAGAATCAGAACTAAAGTAGGAATTCCTTTTCCTGGAACTATCCAGAGTAGGAGCTACAGTTCCTTACACTTGCACCATGGATGCACCAGAGTATGCTGGTCAGTGTCCCAGAATAGAATCCATCGTTTTGTGTGGCTTACTGCTGTCTGAGCCTTTTCGGTTAGTGCAATCATTCTGTGCATTCACATGCATGTTAAAACTTCGATTATACTTGGATTAAGGCAAAAAATCCTTAGTCACACCATAATGCAATTGAAATCGGAAATGCAATAGAAAAACATGCTGAACGAGTATTGAGACATGGCGATGGTTCTCTTGTGGAAGCTTGTGTCTGGCCAAACAGCAACGGTTGGTCTTGCGAGCGCGATCCAGCAGATCGTGACCTGCTGCAGAGGACCTACCTTGGAGTAGAAGCTTAAAAAAACAAAATGATTTCTTGATCCTGTGGTGTGAAAGTGCCTAAAGTTCCTGAGAGAGTTCCTGTGGTGTGGAAGCTCATAAAGACAACATGTTCTCATAGCGTACAAGCTGAACTCACTCGCTGTCACCAACATACTCCACTAATGTGTTCCCATTCACGACAGTCGTGGCTGATTCATTTTTGCCTCACTGTGCTCTCTCTAGCCTGCAACCACCTTGGCTACCACCTTTATTTTCCCTCGGATACCACACACGAGGGTCACCGAGAGTGGAGGATTTCACAGTTTTATTCTTAAGCCTCAGGCTGATGGGCCCCATTCACAATAAATAGGAGGATCACACTGCCATGGAAAAAGGCACAATAAAGTCACTCAGCATCTTGGGAGAGAAGAGGCTGTTTAGTAGACCGATCTCTCGCATGTTGTGGTAAATCGGTTGAATAATTTGAATTCTGGTGTGTTATTCATGGTGCGATAACAACATGACTGCCCATTCTTCTTATCTCTTCTGTATATTAACTATCCTGCTGGACTGTCCATTTGATGGACATGGTTGAATTAAGCACGTGCATTGCTTTCTGCATTGTCACTGTGGCAGACATTGTGATTATGATGCAGTATTGACGGACTGAATGAAGCCTGTTTGATATGCTCATCATCCAAGGAACTTCTTTCTGATGCCAAGATCAAACTGATCTTCACGTTTCCATGCTGTTTAGAAACGGGCTGAGATTCTGTGTCTAGAAGTTAAAAAGAATCTAGGGAATACAATGTGAGAATATAGATTCACTTCACAGTTTGCAGTGACAATTGCTAGAACTGTCACATTCTGCATTGTCTTATTTTAATCCTTGATATGTAATGTGAATATCTGTTGCTAATTGATCTCCTGGCATTATCAGTTTTCGACACGTTTGCAACTGCTGCTTATTTCTCATATTTGCGGCAAAACATGTGCATGACTTAGTTGATTTGATAAGATATCACGGGATTGCTGCGGCAGGATTAACTCACATTCAGTGAGACTTTATAAGAATCTCATGCACAAACTCTGTCAGCTCTGACCCAACAATTCCACTGACTTATTAGCCTGAAAAATGAGAGACGGTGAAAGAAATGACGCAGCCTCAGTTTCCATTAGCTCTAAATCACTTTCCACCCAGAGAGCAACAGTGCACAAAGGTAATTAATTTCCTCAAGGACAATTATTTTAGTGCTTTGAGATAATGACAGGAACTCCTCAAACTTCAATCTTGTTAGATAGGTGGTTTTGAAGGGAAAATTATCCCCAACGGCCCGATTCAAAACCAGAATCACATTATTTCTGGAAGGAAGAAAAAAAAAATGAAGCCACTGTTCACCTTATATTTATTTGATAAGAGTCACTCTATTCACAGTATGTGACAAACTTGGAGAAAAAATGCGCCATTGCTGCAAGAATAGTTTCAGTATACTGACACACATGGTGTAGGGACACATTGCATGGCTACATAATATACTTCAACAGGCACAATAGAAATATCTCTTCAGACTTGTGTGGCTGCAGCTTGGACCACAACTATTTTTCATTGTCATTGTCAGCATTGACAGTGTTGAATCCCTGATTGGTTTGCTCCATTGTTGACTCGTTGTCAGATACTCTAACCTACTTACTCTCTCAGTTTTCACAAAGCAACAACTCACATTGGCACAGACAAGTATTGAAATGTAATAGAAATGTTGTAACATCCCCAATGTGATGAAACAGACTGAATATGTATGTCATCTTTGTGTGTAGTTGGCACTTTTATTTAAAAAAACAAAACATTTTTGGGGGTAATTCATACTACACAATGCCAAATTTAACATGTTGGTAAGAGCAAATACTGTTACACAACAATGTAATATAAATGCCTGCAACTGGCCTCTTTAACATTTGCCTACAGTATTTTCTATTTGCACGTCAGGTACAATTACATTTTAAAAAGATTAAGTCTGTGTGATGTTTTAAACTTGATTTTGTTGACATGTGTTATAAGCCCACTCTGTTGATCAGTCAATTTATTTAAATGGAAAGTTTTGATCTGATCTTTTACACACTTGCCTCTCGCAGCCCATCATAACATTGCTATTTTCATTAGCTTTCACCTGTCACACCCCTTATAACAATGTGGCGGTAATGCAACACAGATGTGCTAATGAAAGGGAGGTAAGGGACAGCTATGAATGACAGCTTCAATTACCACGGCCCTTATTTAACGTGATGCCGTGTGGTTACCATGATTTGTATTTCATCAATTACCCCAATGTCTGGTATGGATAGTTTTGCAGGCCTATCTCAGAATTTCCATTTTTTTCCCCAGGTTTATGTAAAACAACTCTTAAGGTCAGGTTTTCATGGACATCCATTATCACATCCATGGTGATTATGGATGTTCATGGTGATAACGATTGTTATTTTGTGTTCAGAGACATGCGCCGTACCTTCAGCGCAGTTGGTAATGAGCTAGGTTTAGTGGGAATACATTATCAGTGGGTGTGTGAGGAGGTGGCATCAATCATGGCTTGTCACATCTGTTTCTACCCGTACCTTTGAAAAGCAAGGCACTACCCTCTGTGGTGTACCATCAGTTTTGTAATGGAGAATAGAGTCGAGGCTTCTCCCAAGAGAAAACTGGAGTCCTTGTCTGGGAGGTGCAGAGTTCCAAGGCACAAATACAGTATATGGCACCTCAGATCCGCCGCCAAGGACAGACAATGTCTTATATTAATTTTCATTCACTTTTCTGAAGATAGTGAAATCCCTGTCACCATGTAGATCGGAAGAGCGT
>OMOW01022064.1:18456-31872 GCA_900312555.1 Lamprogrammus exutus | reverse complement strand
AGACGGCATACGAGCTTCCGATCTGTGACTGGAGTTCAGACGTGTGCTCTTCCGATCTACACTCCACCATGCGTTGCAGAAGACAGCTTGTCACACTCTTAAGTGCTCCGCTGTCAAGACAAACAGGAGTGTGTAGGCATCATGTAGCTCCATGCTTTAGGTGTCCAATTATTTTCATGCACCGCTGCTCTGATTGCACAGGACATAGGTTTTTATCTTTTATTTCATCCAGAAATCTAAAAAGATTCTGTTCTGCTCCTTTCACCGTTATGCTCAATAGCTTCAATTATCTTTAGTATAATTGAACTTCTCACAGTTAAACCTCTCCTGCATGACTCAAGGAATCCCATGCTTCCTTAATAACTCGTAAAGTTGTAGGACACAAAGTCATAGAAGCAAATTAAGTGGGGAGAGGGTGTGACATTTCTAAATGGCAGTGTCCTGATGGTAACCGTAGCACGTGCCAACTTTGCCTGCATCCTAAGGTATTGGCATTTATGACTCACCTGCTTTGCTGAGGTAGATCACAGGGGCAAAATCATCTATTCAAAACACACATCAGGGCATCACTCTCTCTTGTCCATTGGCAGCAGGAGAGTGTTTGCAGTTGATGGGCTGCAGCAATTTTTCAAAGTCAAATTAGCACTGCACCACAATATGGAAGTCTGTGAAGGACAGAAAAAAAAACAGAAAAGGTGATGATCTATAGAGACTGCTGATGTCCAGAAAAGTCTTTATTGTTGTGATCGTGCTGTTTATCTCAATGTTCCTAATCAGTTTCAGTCATCATCCTTATGCGCCACATTTGCCTTTTGTCATTTCACTTCATCTAAAGACTCTTTCTTTGCTTCTATTCACAGGGTCCCGCAGGAACCTCCGAAGGAGCAAGTGCCAAGGTATCATGCAAGGCATTATTCATCACAAAACAAAAGTACTGAAAAGAAACATTTAAAGTAGATTTGAGCTGTCTTGGTGTTTGATAAACCACTCCTTACCTCCACTTCAAGCAAACGTAAATTGTCAAGATGACTGAATAGGGTTCTTGGTTGCAGTCCTCCAAGTAGTCTTACAGTTTAATGATGTGTACAGCATTGTATATTCAATGATGTACTGTCGAGGCTTCTTTTGAAAACCGTATCCTGATGAGCAGGGGAGAAGTGGATTCCAAAATCGGCTTTATTTTCACTTTATCTTTAACACGTACACTTGAAAATTAAGAAAACTAATGTATTCAATTAAAGATCAGATAAAGACACAGAAAACCTTAAGGCTGCGTGATCAGCATGAAGGTCTTACAACTGCCTCCCTCTCCTTGTCAATCAGGTTCTTTTCCTGTCATGTTTACTGAAGTTCGCTCCAACCTGGTTTACCATACTAATCAAATTATGTTCCTGCATACAAAATAAATAACTTTTCAATAGCACAAATATTCAATTAATCAGCAAATTCATAAATACACACTATAACACAAAGATCAATATTCAGTTAATATTAAGAAACTATAAATGTAATGTTTGTAATGTAAACTTTGTGTAAGCAGTTGTCACAAGGAGCCAGTTCACCACAGATACACTACATGGCCAAAAGTATGTGGCCATTATCTGACCATCATGCCTGTATGTGTTTGTTGGACATCCCATTCCAAAGCCATGGGCATTTATATGGAGTCGCCCCCCTTTGTGACTGTCTCCACTCTTATGGGAAGACTTTCCACAACATTTTGGAGTGTGTCTGGAATTTGTGCCCATCCAGCCAATGATTCATCACTCCAGAGAACACATTTACACCACTCCTGCAGACGCTTGGCATTGTGCATTGTGATCTTAGGCTTTTGTGTGCAGCTGCTCAGCCATGGAAACCCATTTTATGAAGCTCCAGATGCATTGTTCTTGCCAGTGTTTGTCTGTGGAGATAGCATGGCTTTGTATGTGTTAGCCATGCAATCTCCATAGACCTGTTAGCACTGGGTGTGGCTGAAACACTTGAACTCAATAATTAGGATACCTTTGGCCATATAGTGTATATCTCTGAACATGCTCTGTCCTGGATTGATCCCCTGCTCGGAAATGGCACCTTTCAGTCAATTGCAGCCTATCTGCTGTGCCAAGTTAAATAGCTGATCCTGCCTTACACCTCCTGTAGAGCGGCACAGCGTGACTCAGACAGATGGCCATAACGTACAGTGCTTTTGCAAAAAGGTCTGCAATCATTTTCATGAAACCCAGGGGTGCTGTATCTCACCAGAGGCGCATAAGATATGTGGTGTAAAGAAATTCTTAGACACGGAGCTTTACCTGGCCTCCCACTGTCTCCGTTGCGAGCCGCTTCCTTCAAAAACCCATCTCCGCTCCCCCACCCATAGAGCCTCCAGTGGCCTACTTGTGATCATGCGGAGAGTGAAAGCTATTGTGTAGTGGACAACCTCGTGACCGCAGCTGTTCATTTGATGTATAGGTGCGTCGTTTGCTGTAATGTCAGCTCAGGCCGCAGAATTCCTCCTGCTTGCTCTGCCCAGAGGAAGGAGAAGTGTCAGCTGGCCAACCTTGAGAAAGAAAGTTATCTGTATAAGGACGTAATACCTGAATACAAAGGGTATTGTGGAGGTATACCTCAGGTGGAGCTACTGTGGATAGTGGGTTTATTTGGATGAAAAATTGCATGGCATGAAATGTCCTAGTAAGTCAAGCTTAAGAATTAAATGACAAACAGAGGTTACCTTGATTAAATTTTCATGAGTTGACCTACTCTTGAAAAGTTTTCTGTTACTGGCTACTGAGTTGCATCTTTATTGTCTCAGTTGAATCAGTCTTGTGACATAATGAAACCATAAAACTCCTTAAAACCCCTCTTACATAGGAGAGAGGAAATTTGCACTAAGATTGTGGTTCCAGTTTAATGGATAACCTATTGTTGCTTAACATTTTTGATGCCATCTGTTAAATAAATGACTAAAAAGCAGTGATACACAGGTGAAAGAACACATGCAATAAAACTACCAATACAACTGCATTCAGCAAAGACAGGCCTACTATAACTTAAATGTTTAACTCATATGTGTTCATATTAATGGTAACCCAGAAGAGCACTCATTTGAGAACATGTATCCACCAAGGCTGAACAAGCAATTTGTCTTATTCTAATAATATACCGGCCTATAGGATCTATCCCTGTAAATATTAAAGATATCACTACATGCCACTTAATCAGCACCATCTCAGCTACACAGTTACAGCTACAGTTTTTAAATGCCAGTGAGGCAGTTGATCTGATACAAGGCTTCATCCATGTGAAAACGTTTGTGCTCAAAAGGTTTTCATCACTCTCCGTCAGCGAAGCGGCAACTCCAGCGCTGTCTGAGGATGATGATGTCATGCCTTCTTCCTTTGTAGAAAATAGCCTTGTTGTGTTTGTTGTGGTATGTTCCTGAGGACGCCCTCAGAAAATAACATACCGTCTTTAAAACTAAACTCAACTGCAGTTTTCAGACATAAACCAAGACTGCGCAGTGCCCAGTTTCAAACACCATTACATTGTAGATTATTTTGTAGCATGTAGCAAGTTGTATTGAAAAAATAAATGAAGTAAAAGCTTATATAATATTGGACACGTGGTGTTGTAGAAGTGAAAATTTACAAAAATATAAATATGCAGATTTTCAGCAAAAACGCTTGTGCTATACAAAGTATTTTAACTTCTTTACTTTACACCACTGCTGGTTGTTGCATATTTCTTCTAGCCCTATTTATTACTGCACAGTATTACCATTAATGTACTCTCTGTCCAAGCATATATTTCTGTCCATCAAATTCAAATTGCACCTATTGATAATCCATTGTGTTGTACTGATTTTTTTTCACTCAGAATGGTGACCTTTTGAAGAAATTGACAAAAAATGACAAAAAGATAGAAAAATACCCTCCCGATGTTAGCAAATCAAAACTTAAATGCTTTCTTCATTCAAATCAACCAGCGGGCATAACCTCTTTACTGGAGGTAATGAATAATATAGCTTATGTTGATACCTGGATGTGACATAATCTGGAGTTTAGCTAGAGCACAAATCCAGTCTCTTTTATATGAGATTAAAAGCCACATACATGTCACATGTTGACTGACCACTGACCACTGACCCATGCTGGTGTTAGGTGAGAGACGCAATTAAAATTAGACATGTAGCTATATTATAGATAGATCACCTCTTTGTGGATGATGATAAAATCTTTTTAATCTTAGGGGACAGTGTGCTGCAATTCTGTAATTGAAATGAATATAGCCACGTGTCGAAGAACCATAGGTAACCAAAAATGATAAGAAAAATAAACCATCACATCTTGGACAGGAATCAAAAGAAGCAATATCCACGGGCAGTAATAACTAAGGGACATCAGAGATTCTCACCACTTCTTAGAAGGCATCCTTGTGCAAAACAGAAGGAAGTCACACTAAACTGCAGCTTGTGTAACGGCTGTGTTAGTTGGCCCCCCTCGTTCACTCAGTGGAGTGTAAATGTTCTGAAGTTTTTAAAAAAACCTCAAAACTGTGTGGTGCATGATGTGCCAGGAAGACTGTGCTCATGAATCACATCTCCATAACTGCATCTCCCACTGACAGTCTCAAACGGCTCTGACAGAACACTGCTTATATTGATAGAGAGATGGAGAGGGGCTCAGACAGGCTTAATTGCAGTTTGATGACCAGATGTGCATCAAAGTCAACATGTCATGTAAAGAAATCCACAGGTATAACCTTGTTCTACATACACTGAGCGCAGTTATTGTGTAAATACAGTGAAACCTGAAAAAAAATGCCAGCTGTGCTGCAGTTAATTCCAGTAGAAAGGTTTATTATGTTGTTATACATTTCTTTCTGCTGATAACTGTGAGTGATGTCAGTGTGGGGGGAAATGCAAACCCCATTTAACACACACAAAGACCAAATATGTACCCATGAATCTATTGCAGAATACATGATGAAATTTGGCAAAAACAGGTGACATTTAAAGCTATTACACGTCATCCATCAAATGTAATGTTCATTGATTCTCATGGGTTTTTCGCTGTTTTCTCTGATATACTGAATGTCTGTCAGATATAAATCAGCACAAACTGGCTGTCAAAAATGGGAAAGCATTTTCCATTTTCCATATGTGTTATGTGGTTTTAACTCATATCAAGGAGCTCTAAAGTGACATGAACTTCATGAACCATATTAAAAGAAAAAAATGATATTGTAGTGTAAGCTGTCTCGTTTGTCATTATTGAATAGCTCTCTGCCCCCTGTTATGATTGATGAACAATGATATGGCTGATTTTTTTCTCTGGTAGTGGTATAGTTTGCTTGCATTTGACGAAGCTTTGCAGAATCCAATTAAGGTTCAACGTCAATTTCACCACTTTAGTCCCTCCTCTATGCCTAAAATATTAACAGGACAATCCATCTGTTCATACATGGTAGCAGTCTACTAACTTAATAAAAGCTCCTAATTTGGACGAGGAAACAGTGGCATTACAGCGGCTGTTGTTACACTCGGAGGAATGGGGAGGGGATGAAGCTGACTGGCAATTACTGTCTGTTGGAGTCCAGGCACTGCTAAAGAGTGAGCAAATATGCTGGAACCTCTCTCAGATGTCTCTCTGTCAACTCTGATCGCTGCACAGATGCACCACAATATCACAGCACTGAGTGTATAAAGCCTTCCCCAGCAATCTTCACACATGTCATACAAAACAACAATAATCTGGGAAAAGGACTATTTCTTGTTCTCTGCTGTGTGTCACTGTTGAAAAAGAAAGTTTTTAAAAAAAGTCACAGGTGAGGTTTATTATTTGTGTCAAGAGATGTGAGATTATATATTTTTCATACTCCAAATTAGATAATTATGGACCAATGTTGTGATCTCGGCTTAAGTAAAAGGTTGTAATGCCATATGTCCATTACATAAGGCTGTGTGCATTTTGAAAAAAATGTACAAATAATGAAATTCTGGTAGTGTAAACTGGTAAGTAATCCCCAGTAAGGGAAAATTGCAGTGAATGTGGAGGATGCATTTGATGGTTGTCTTCGGAGTCCCCAAGGAAAAGAGGATATAAAGGTTTTCTAGCACAAATTCTTCCAATTGCTCATTCACTGTTATAGTGAAATATGATCCAGTATACTGTATGCGTTGACCAATATGCAAGTACATTTATTTTTCTGTTTATGTTGATATGAGTACTCTCCAACAGGAAGAAATCACACAAAAAATACATTGCTAGGACGGCTCACCAGCAGTCATAAAGTGCCACCTATTGGCAGAAGGAGGAATTATTCTAAACACAAAATGGAAACATTCGAAAGTGCTGCAATACAGCAGAGGGTTGAGTTTTTCATTATCTCACTAGAATCACATAATACCTACAGTCTCATAAAGCCAGGAGTCTCCCAGTGCTGCATTTATTCCACCATAATTACAAAGTATTATGATTCTGTGATGACACAGTATGTTTTACTGTTTATTTATTCATAAAAACTGCCCTTTCTTGAGTTTCACTCTCTGAGCTTTAATGCATTTCCCCTGTCTTTGCTGTCACTCATTGTCAGTGATGTGTTCTGCTCATATACAGGGCGAGAAGGGTGAGCCTGGAGTCCCTGGAGATAAAGGGGAGAGTGGAGACTCTGTATGTATTTTCCTGCGGTGACATTTACAATGCCATCATGCTACAAAGTCATTAACCAAGGCCTCCTCCCACAGGGTCAGCCAGGTGCAGAGGGGGCCAGTGGGATGAAAGGACAGAAGGTAAGTCACATCAGGGTCAAATGTCAAACATGATGACTCTCTCCGTTTGTGGTTTCTGAGACTTGTCTGCATGTGTATGTGTGTTAGAGAAAGAGAGAGAGGGAGAGACAGTACTAAGAGAAAAAAGTAGGTGTTGAAATTGTACAACTGGCATGGTACACCAGAATTCACAGGCTAAGCCCTTTGAGTTATCTGCTTCATGTTTCTTTATCCTCCAAGGGTCTCTGAAAATCACCAGGCAGCAAAGTAAAGTGATTATTTACTTGTTCTATTCTTTGCTCCATAAAACATGAATCAAAACATGAGCTTATAGTTTAGTTTGTGTTTGTGTACATATAATGTGTTCATATAATTGTGTCAAAATAATTATTTGCAGTGGGAATATACAGTATATTACCCTAACAGAACAGAGGCTGGTGATTTGCAGTATGTTTTGCTCTTGTTTTTTTCTTTGATTGTTTTTATTATAGTCTAGATGTACCTTGTTTTGTCTTCTTATTTTATAGAAAGCAGGGAAGTTATATATAATAAATTATGAATGTTTTGAGAATGAGAAGGCTCCCAAATGCATTCACAATTATAACTTTCTAAGGTTCCACGGGCTCTACTCAATGCAAAGCTTTTTTCACTGATACTATACAACGTTGAACAAGGCAACACCACTGTAGAGAAACACCCTCAAAATCCCAACCTTATAGAATATAAAAATGCAGTTACAACATATACCCATAAACATGCACAACACATCAGAGAAGATCGTGGGAGACAGGGAAAAATACTCCCTGACTTACTGTGTCGCTCTAAACTCTAATAACCGTATCACCATACAACATCATACAAAGGTGATGAAATATATCCTTATGGAGGAGCGATATTTCATTCCAGAGAATTCAAGAAAACATTGTAAAGAGGATACATTACCAGCTAAAACTGTGTTATGTTTGCATGCTAGAGCAAATACAGCTTTATTGCAGGTAGTATACAATAGTATGGTATGGTAATTGCAATAGTATAGTACAGTACTTTTTATAGTAAAGTATACTATTAGTTATAGTATAGTATAGCATATCATAATATGGTGTTGTATGATGTCATATATTAATCATATTTAATATAGTACAGTGTAGTATGGGATAGTATTGTATAGTAAGTATAGTATAGTAATAGTGTGGGGTATTAATATCATAGTATGGCGTAAAGTTAGATATAGTCTCAACATAAATTAGAAAGTATAATATTTGTAACCATCAGAATTTTTCTTCAAGGAACTCATAACATCTGGCTTGAGTGGAGAATACTTAGGAATACTTAGATTTACTTAGAACTTTAAGATTACCATAACTAAGTGCGGCTCATTTCTAATGCATACAGCATGTTTTTCTCGGGCCACTCACCTCGTGGCTCTCCTCACATCACCTTGGCTGAAGTTTGGCCATGTTATTGCCTCCTATATTGTTGCTCCAGCATCAATTGATAGAGCTGCTCTAGGTCACCTGTGGCAACTTGTCTTTTTCAAGCTGTTTGTGGAAGTGCATTTTTCATTTTTGTACATTTTGTCCATCTGTCTCCTTGTCTATCAATCAGTCACGTTGGTTGATTGATATTGTGTTTATGTGTTTATAGGGTGAAGTTGGCCCCAGAGGTCCACCAGGCCCAGTAAGTACAATATTCTGGTGCCAGTACTCCTTGAGTGCTAGTAAATAATACATTTTTATCAAGGATCTGTCATGACGTTGAGATAGATACACCGTGATGTTTGATGAGTAACAACCAAAGGCATAATTACAATGTCAATGCTTCATTCCCTGAGACAAACAAAAGAAATTGCAAAATATTTGTGCAGCAGCCCATGAATCAGTTGAAATGATACTATTAAAAGACTGGAAACGGAGCACTGAAGGAAAAAGAACAATGTTGTAGCATTACTTTTGTTGTTACACCTCTGGCATGTCCCCTTGTAACCACTTTCCATTCTTTGACAGGTCTACAGATTTGTTCTATCTTTAGATGGATAGTTTTCAAAATATAACTTTTTTTCTGCACATATAGTGGATCAACATCAACCAAAGCTATGAAACATTGACAGGAGTTTTGAGACAGTTAAGATAAGTTGCGTTGAATTTCTCCAGAGAAAAGCTTCCTTTTTTGCAGCTAATTTTAACTGATATTTGACACGAAGCAATCAGTGAGTAATTTGAATAAAGGGGCAGTAAACTGTGATTTACTGTGTATCTCGAATCATATGACGACAACACAGCCATCAGTCACTGCTGTTATAATCTTTTCCGTAAAAAATGACCTTTTAATGATGATAGTAGTGTTCATAATGGATGTAAATTAGATGAAGAGATTTTTATGGGAAGACATAAGTGCAGATGCAGGGTACGACAGTGAGGTCTGGTAGATGGACTGATGGAACTCACTGCTGAGACTCTTCAATGTCTCTCAATAACACACTAATAAATAATTTAAACACCTTCAAGAAGACAAAACCTAAAGATGTGTTGTAACTAATATCCATATTTAGATTGAAATAGACAAGAATAAGTACAACATGAAAAAAAAATGGTTTTGGAGGTGACTTGTTATGAAATGGGATTTGTTTGAGCTCTGGAAGGCTTTAGACATGAAATTTGGAAGCAAAGTTTAAAGTCACTCATTTTCATTCTCTTTACTTATGGTCAAGTGATTCACATTGAAATTAGACAACTTAACTATATGCTTTACAACATCACTCTCTCTCCACTGATTTCACTGGTTTCTCCCTAACCAAAACAAAAAGTCTGCTCATTTAAGAACAATAGATGTCACAGTGAGCAAACGTCTTGCTTTGCACTTATTTTCCAACGTTATTTGGTCGCTTTTATCCCCTAAATTGGAGAAAATAACAATGACACCAGTCCATTTAAATGTATCTTTACGTGAGGAAAATAAAAGCTCAGTTAAAATTGAAATACTTGATTGTGTTCATTCTTGTGTACTGAGATTTAACCACATAAGATATAGAAGAAGTGCGCGATAGCACACATTAGCATGGGAAGCATTAGTCATTTGATAAATGAGGCTGTTTGAATATTTAGTACCAGGCTCTGTCTGTGCTCTCTGCTTTCCCGTGGCAGATAATTTTGGCAGTTAAGCATTGATTTCCCTTACACAGCAGAAGCAAGGGTTCAGATCATTACCCTCCCTTCATAAACCTTCTTTTGCCTCTGTTTATTAGTGACAGGGAGGAGCAGTGGGCTCACAGGCCTGCATCGCCATCACCTCCCCCAACACACTTAAAGTGGCGCAATAGTCTTTGTAGCTCAGACAGTGGCTGCTGTTTTATAGCTGTCAGTATTACTATACAATAGAATTTTATAATCTGTTAAACTGAATCGGTTATGTCAATATATGCTGATAGCAATAGGATGCAATACTTCACTGCTCTTGAGGAAAATAGTGTGTGTGTATTTTATTTTGCTTTTATAAGAATGGCGCACATTTATGCTAGGGCATAAGTATTCCTTCTTTATGATCAAGCCCATCATGGAGGAAATCTCTGATCTGGTCACATGCAATGGCACTGAGACATTGTTCAACATCCTATAGGCAAAACCAATTGACAGCAACTGCTCTGTGGAATAACCGCAGGCTGACGGATGACTGATTATGCAAACACTCCACTGGGACTGCGGGGGATTTAGTGCCTTGCTTAAGGTTACTGTTGCTATTGTTGGTGAAGGGAGCAGTGTTATGAACTTCATATCAACTTTATTTTCACTGTAACAGTCTCAAAGGGCTCACAGGAACGCTTAATATAGGAAACAAGGGCAAACCCTCCATAACTATGGGAGAAACTTTGAGAAGGATCAAAGAGAGAACCTGATTTCAAGCCCATTTGGTCCCATGTGAACCTAAAGTTTCCCCTTCGAGGAAGGAATTTGAAACCTGCTGGTTCAAAGGTTATGTCTCGTGTCATTGTCAATACACGGGAGACAAAAGCATATAGTGCAACATGGGTTTAATATCATCACAGAGAAAATTTAAATGGATTGAGTACTGTTTTAGGTAGATGCTTTTAGAATATTGCAATGCTTTACCTTAAAAGCTTTTAACATATTTAAACCTACAATTTAAAAATGCATCTTAAATATTGAGTTGCTGAGTGTTGAGGGATTATGTACCTCTCGTGTTAATCTGTCTCCATTGAGACCTGATAATGATCATGTACTTTTTTGGATCCTTGAATCACTGATATGGTGAAGATAGTTTTGAATGTTTCTACTCTTCATCTTTAGTTAGAAGCAGTACAGTGGCCCAGTCTCTCCATTTGTAAAGTTTTCACACCCACTTGGTTTAGTCCACTTGAATCAGGATCAGGTATGTTTTCCCCCTTAGAATGTTTTGGGCAGGTCTGAACACCGGACGTACACTCGCGTGTCAACCAAACAACCGCACAATGATACTTTTGGGTTTTGGTGGTTTACGTTAAGTAAACTACACATTTTGTTACCCATAACAAATCAAATGCTGTGCAGACGTAACATTGCAAGTTTACCTAACATCACAGACGAGTTTCAGACTCTACTTAATTAAAAGACACTTGTAACTCTACTTTCACTTTAATACCACAAACTTGACACAGATTTATCTTAAAAAGGATCCACATTTGGTTAATCAACTATACCATTAATTGCTCAAGCATTAAGCTGACGTAGAGTAAATTCTGACTTGTTTAGCACTTGCAGCTCAAAGTTTAGGACTTGGACTTGTCAGTTTTGATTTCTGATTAAACTTGTGTCTTGCCTGTGTGTAAGGGACTTGAGTGCCAAGACTTTACACAAACTTATGACTTTTAAAAAATGACTTAAGGTTTTATGTATTCAAAATACAGTATGCTCCAGTCTCCCTTTTAGCCACCTGAAGGCAGCACGTTTTGTTCACATCATGCAAAGCAATTTGTAGACTACAAGTGTATTCAAATTTGGCATTCTGCTGGCACAGTTTTGTGCGGTAATATGGCCAAATGATGACTTAAACTAACTATGTTTGTTCGGTGTTTGTTCCATGTTACATAGCTACCAGGGCCACTTGAAAACTGAACCAAGTTAAAGTAAAGAGTTACTGCTTACCAAACTAAGATGATTTAAGTAGAAGAAGAAGCTGTTACATCTGTATTGCAGCGACCTTGGGTTCCATGAAAGGCGCTATATAAATTAAAGTTATTATTATTAAAACTCAGAAGCAGATGTGTGTTCATGTTTTTAAAACATAATTGTTTGTATGATGAGTGTTTTTTTGGTCAAGAAAAACATTTTTTCTTGTTTTTCTTGCACGTCTTCTTGTAGGTGATGACAGCTCATGGATTAAGGCAGCTCTCTGGAACTGTAAGCTTCCTCCTTCGAATCTTAAATGATACATGATGCACAACTGGAATTTTACCAACCACTGAGTCAGATTTTGAAGTTGTCTGTATCTCTTGTTTCAGGATGAAATGAAGGAGAAGGGCCAGAAGGGAGAAATGGGAGATCAGGTAATTACCCCTCTAATTATTTCTCCCTGAAGATAATTTACCCAAAAGCCATTAAATTTTTATTGTCAACCCTGCGACAAACTTTTGACACAACAGAATGATGTGTTTACGTTGACCTTAGAAGAGCAATTGAACGTCGCCTGCTGCTGCAGTAGAATTTGTCTTTGTGCTCAGCAGAGATGAGGCTCGGAGAAAAATGGTGTACAATTATTGTTTGGAGTTCAAAACAACAGATGCATGTACTTGAGGCGAGCAGATTACAAAGAGCGCTGATGCAGCTATTGACTAAACATCGGAAGACTGTCAGCTAAATGAAAAGCAAAAACAAATTACATGTATAGACGCATGCATCTGCAAGGAAATGAGATTTATTTAATTATGCAGGTATGGAAAACAAACACTCAGCATACATAAGTGTGAGTGCTGTGACGGAAAGGTATTGACAACAAATTATGTACATATTGACAAAGGAAATGCGATCAAGTTCATAATCTTCATACGATGTGGGAGAACTTTGAGTCCTTGGGGATTCTTGTACCATTCCTCCAGCAGAAAGACAAATGATTTATATACTAAGTCTTATTTATATAAAAGTCTTTCCTTTATGTATGTTTTTGTATTTTCTTTATTTGAAAGATGATGGTTGTCTGACTCATTTACAGGGGGAGAAAGGAGATGAAGGACCACAAGGCTTGAAGGTACTTTATTGAACATGTGGGATTGACACTAAGATAGAATAAGCAAAAGTGCAACTCGTGCAGATCATAATAGCGAGAAGTGCAATGATAAAACTTGAGACACTCACCGCCATTGCTCACAAAATCAGGTTCCGTACTCCCTGCAGAGACAAATTGGCATGTACGAGGACCTAAATGTGTTTAGCAACCAAGCTGACCAACTGAAACAGCGGTAAATGGGTGATGTGAGTTTGTACTTTTACGCTCCATAAACACTAAACTAGTATGCGTGGTGAAGTACACATCTTCAATTGTGTTGAATTGCAGTTGCTTAATTTATCACGCTCTTGCCTTTGCATTTTGATAAAGACTTGGCAAGGAGCTGCTTCCTGTGACATACAATAATGTATCATTTTGGATGAGTGTGTGTGTGCGTATATTTACAGTGC
>OMOW01022064.1:4147-18436 GCA_900312555.1 Lamprogrammus exutus | reverse complement strand
GGGGGTGTGTGTAGACAGAGAGAGAGAGGGTAATTTATCACGCTCTTGCCTTTGCATTTTGATAAAGACTTGGCAAGGAGCTGCTTCCTGTGACATACAATAATGTATCATTTTGGATGAGTGTGTGTGTGCGTATATTTACAGTGCCAGAGGTGGTTATGAGAAATTGTGAGGGGCCCCAACATTTCTGCCAGCACACCTGAGTAATTTTACACAATTCCAATGAGCAAATAAGTGACAATAAAATAATTCCTTCTGCATCTGAAGTGGATCTCCACTGACTTCAGCTGTCAGTGTTTATTCTTCTTCTGCAAACCTTTTGAAAGCTCCTCTTTGGGAATTCAGAGAGAAAGGTTCATACAAGTTCCACTTAACGCACAAAAAACAAAAATCTCAAGTCTAAAGTTTGTCTTTTTCTTCCATCCTCGCATATCCCCACACCTCTTCCCCGCCATTTCTGATGGGTCAAAGGGGGGCATGGGGCTGCCAGGTCTAAAGGGAGATCAAGGATTTGAGGTGAGTGTTTCATATTTCTCTCATTTGAGCTAAGCTGCTTACGGTTGCTGGTGCTGAACATAAATAAGGATGAGATGATACTCAGAGACCTTTATGTCCCAGAGAAACACAGCTGTGAAATAAGGCTGAACACACCAATAATCAAATCCTTGCACATTTCATTAAAAGTTAGATCTCACAAACAATGTCTTGGATAATTTAATACCCTCACTTTTTTTTATGCCAGAGTAACTGGAATAGGTTTTGAGGGCACTGTTTCCATGATGATAATCATTTTATTCCTTTAGTTTCACTAAACTGGAATATTTATTGCAGGACCATAAGATTGTATAAAAATCACAAATTGTACTGCACTGAACTATATTCTAGTTCTGATAGTGAGGCTTGTGCTCTCCGTTCACAGCTGTTATTGGTTGACATGAGCTCAGTTTCCATGGTAATATGTGAAAAGCTCAGATTATCTGTGTATACAGTGGCAATTACAAAAGGAAAAGAGCAATGTCTTTAAATAGCCTCTCTAGAATAACAGTGTAACATGATATGTTTTGTAAAATAATGTGTGCATGTAAATACAAGGCTTGTGATGACATCCTCAGTGTATAGTAATTTCCACAACGCTAACCAAATCCTAATAATGTGATCACTAAACAAAGGGAGCAAATAGGCAAACGTATCCATTTTCCTCCGTCTATTTCCAGGGAAAGCAAGGCTCACCTGGATCCACAGGACTCCCGGGACTCTCAGGCGAGCCAGTAAGTATCCTGGCACTATAGGATCTATTATTGCATGTCAAGCCTCCCTTCCTCTTATTGCTTTATCTGTCACCCTGCCTACTCTACTCCCCGACTCAGCCTGCCAGAAGGAAAGAGAGAGATAAACAGATAAACCTCAACAGGCAGAGACAGAGAGGAAGTGGGAAGAAAAGTCCAGAATTTTTACACAGATGATCAGTAATCAAATTTAAGAATTAATTAGTGGAAAGAGGCAAATCTAAGCACTTTATGCCAGGAACAGAGGCAGAGGCCCAATCTGTTCCCCACACCTGCTTCTGTAATGAGCATCTGTCTTTATTCAAAAGCAGGGAGGGAAAAGAGGCATTTCATAAATCCTGGCTGAGGGAAATGATGTTGGAGCACGGCAGCCCGTTGAAGCAGTGAGGAGGAGGAGATAAATGTGTGCGAGGAGATGAAGGCCTAGTGATAGATGTGTCTCTTTTCTCCACTATTTACAGGGCTTGCCAGGGGAGCCAGGGGTATCTGGGAGAGATGGCCTGAAAGGAGAAAAGGTAGGTAAACTTGAAATCAAGTTCTCGCCTCAAAGGAAAATACGAAGCTGTGATATTTTATTACTGGTTGAACACGAGACAACTTGTGAAGAGACCTTTCCGAGTACTAACCCTGCATGCCATACTCAATCATGTTACTTTGTCTTGTGATTCAGTCTTTGATGCCTGTGGCTACTCTATTATTTCTACACAAATTTCACTTTGCACTAAGAGTTCCAAATACAGTGCTTTGAGTGGAAAAGTGTTCAGTTGACATGCGTGTTTGATGGGGTCTGTCACTTGTCAAAATAAAGGACACTTTATGCAAGGCTCCACACCCACAGGAGTCATTGTGGTGCACTTCTTGGTAGACATACAATTTATAGATAAAGTGTTTGAGCCTCCTGTGAACATTCACTTTTGTAGTCCTCCGTAAACATGATTTAAACCAAGAGGCAATTGTGGTTTTACATTCATGTGGTAGTAAATATCAGAAATCAATTGTTGTATCTTTTCGTTTGTTTGTTTGTTTTAATTATAAAGCTGTAAGCAAAGCAAGTATGTACTAGAAGGCACTCAAGCACTTTGATTTCACTTTTTTGCCAATTTTAAGCCAACATTTTACTACCATTACCTTGAAATCTGGTGTGGAAAAAACGATTCATCATGCAAATTCATGGCACCGTGTTGGGGACATTATTCTACATCAGTAGCCCATCATAGGATGCCTGAATTGTCACATTAAGGCTAATGTCTTAGTTTTTCTGAAATTTGAATAAATGTCATTAATTACCCCAACTTTTAGGAAAGGAAGAAAGTGCAAAAGAAGACCAGCAGTCCCACCCATCCACAAAATGTTATCAAAATCTGTCAGTTACCATTTGAGATATTCTGACAAATACAAAAACAATTGCAGATAAAACGTAACATTGCTAGAAATTAATTCATTAGAGTTCATACCGCCACCAAGGCCGAACATTCCAAAAATTTGTTTTTAAATGTATTTGTTTTTTCTTAATTGTTGCAATTGGTGCACTTATGTGGTGGAATTATTTCTGTACTTTGGAAACACAGAAAAGATCAGGGTCAGCTTGGCATTTGACCCCACGCCCTTCTGGCCATCATCTATCTCATATGTCTATTTTTTGATATTGTTGTATTGAATCTCACATTCACCCCAGCATTCAGATTGGCACCAACACTTAATAGGTTCTTACTGGGCGATCTCTTTGTCTGTCAGAATCGTTTCTGAACTTTTTGAATAATTTTGATAATAAACAAACAAATAAACAGATGCACTCAAAAACATAATATCCTTGGCAGAGGTAGTAACAGAGTCACTGGTTTATAGAACTAATGTAGTTTTACTTAGATCTACTGAATGTAAATGTATTTCATTGTCTTTTTTTAGTCTACACACCATGAGAGTTGCATGAGTTAATTGTTTTGTGTGACAGAGTATTGCATTGAAATTGTATCCATGAGGTGCACTTTTGTTATACATTTGAAGCAGGAGCCAGAAAGCAACCAATGCTGTTTCTGTCCACACAGTCCAAACTGTACTCTGTACCAAACAAACCTGCTTATGTGCGTAATTATCCTGGCAGCAGATCCTCTGCATTGTTGACATGGCTTTGACTACGTAGGCTGTTCTAAGTACTGACGGTCTGTCCGTAGGGGGACTCTGGAGCAGTGATTGGACCCCCTGGACCTAAGGGTGAGCCTGGATTGCCTGGACATGGATATCTGGTGGGTACTAGAATGAGATTTACACACAGTCTTTATCTTACCATGTTATCATTGGCCCTGGAGTCACAAAGCACAAGAGAATCAGTAGAAACCAGTGCTGTAGGATAGGAAAACACACATAGAAAATCCAATTGAAATTCACAAAAAACAGATCTTACACAAACAGCTGGGATATCAGCAGATGAGTTCATGGAGACCACCTCCTCCAGCTGCACATCTGCAATGACATAATGGAGATGCAATACCATTAAATAATCCACCATTGGATACCCCCAGCCTTGGCAATCACCTGTCCTCCCATTTTGGAGCTGATTGCCATTGAAGCACTCTCTTTTATGGACATGGCTTTGTATGTATGTTCATTACGGTTTCACCAAACGGCAGCATTTGCAGCTAAGGCCGCAGTCTGGGTTGACAGCACTCACACTATTCAATCATCAGCAAGTACCGTATGGCTTTAAACAATCATGTTTGTTTGTGTGTGAAAACGCTGAGCTAAACATAAAGTTTGACAGCAGACCTGCTCATCAAGCAAGGGGTTCTGTGTTCGGTTCCGCAGAGCAATTAAGGGAAAGACTCTATTCAGGCAGAAGTATTTCAACTTCTTTAATGTAATGTAATGTAATGTTAATGCACTGTGAAAATAGGAACAGGATTGAGAGTTGTTTGTGTGTCTGTGTGTTTGTCTGTTTACAAGAGCCCAGGGATTTCTTTGGTTGTTTGGTGGTCCAAAATAATAAGAAGTAAGAGGTTTCCATTCTGTAGTGCAGAAGTCCATCTGTATAGATCCAGATAGTCTTTGACACAGGTAATTTCTGTTTATAGGTGAAAAGTGGATCAGAGAGGATACGGTAGAATCCGCACTATTTATGACACTAAGACAAGTTCCCCGTTTACGCTTGAGAACGTTCCCTACCCCTGTGAATAAATGTTGTACAACTGGTTTCATGTATTATATGGCATCTCTAAGCTCCAGCAGTTCCTCTGAGCGGTGGATTTCTCATACTGGATGCTTGAGACAAAGAAAGCGATAAGCAGAGAAGCCTATGCAGATGGTCTGATAGTCTGTAATGAGACAGCCTGCTGGAATAGCTAATGTCACTGCATTGATTTTACCTCTAAATGAATAATGACCAATTTACTCTTTGTTTCTTTTGAGGTGTATTTTTATTCCATGGATTCACAATCTGTTTCCGATTTGAAGTTATAACTCAAAGGTTTTGTTTCAGTAGAGAGTCAACGCATAATTTCTAGTTGAACGTAATGTTTGTTTTCTTTTAAAGGGGGATTCTACCGGTTTCACATCAAATTTAGTTCATTGGTCATGGAGAGCATTGTTCAGCATGTGAAAGGAACTGTATAAGTGCTTTTGTGAGTGTAGAGAATGCCATGAAAAGTCAGGGAAAGTGACCCATTTGACACCACAAAAGTTACTTACTGTTGGTGCTGACAAGTATGAAAACAAACCTCACCCCTTGAGCTTCTTAGGGAATTACACCCCCAACATCTTGGAGTGACTTTAGTTGTCAAACTTGCCATCTTATGGATCAATGTAAGTAACGCTAGTGGTGTCAGAAGGACATGCACAACGTACTTTACAGCCACAAAAGCCTTACATTTGTTTTCACAGGCTGAAAGTTACAATATCATATGCGCTCCTTTAAAGGAAGACACAATTGGTCCATTTCTCTCAAACTGTAGAATTGCTGCGTTAGTTCAAATCCAACTTTTGACAAGCTAATTTACATTGTGCAATGTCGGACTCACAGTAACACTAATATATGCTGACCACAGAAATCAATGTCTCATCCAAAGTGTACAGTAAATAATGCTTACAGTCGCCTCTGCTCCAATCAAGGCATTTTTCTGTGGTGTGGCATTTTCAGCCTATCTATATCTCTGTACATATACATGATTAATATGTTGTAACATGAACGTGTTGATGCTCACAGTGCACTGTGTACGGTGTTCAGACTGCACCGTGTGGTGAAGCTCATAGTAATTCAATGTTCCAGTTTAAATCCCAGGGCTAGAACAATGTTTCGAGCTGCACCTCAGCTCTCAAAATGAATTGTTGATGAATGAGCTGTGAGTTCCTGGCCTGATGACTTCTTTTTGTGCTTTTACAGGGTGATGGGATGCCTCTGACCAGAGGGTCTCGCGGACCCAAGGTAAGATGCAGTGTGGTACCTTACATAGTGCCCAAGCACCCTACTTAGCTCAGATAGTATTAACAGTGAGTCTTGTTACGTGCCAAGCTACCACCTGAGCTCATTAAATGATAAATGCTTATTGTTGTAGAAAAATAAAACAAACAAACCCAAAACAAAATTGGTGTGGCACCTGTGGAACCCCTAGAGAGGTGAGGCTTCCTGCCCTTCTCTGGTGTCTACAGAATAATACCTTCACTGAAACTCCTCTGATCCCTTTTATGTGTTTTTGCCAGGGTGAGAGAGGTATGCCAGGATTGCCAGGAGACCACGGCGAGAAAGGCGAGCCTGGACAGAGCGTCACCGGCATGCCTGTGAGTACAAGGGAGTATTGATCGCTCTGTCTCTCCCCCATCCATTATATAGCTCAAACCATCATGTCTTTTAATGAGATAGTCTCTTCTTTAAGTACTAAAAAAGAGCTCCTCCATGAATATCAAGCTCAATGGTCATTAAATACACTTAGATGAGAAAGCCAGTCATTACAGTGAAACGCAGCGGTGTTACACTCTACCATCATCATATATGCTCTGTACTGCTGCTTTGAACCCCACAGATTTCATTGTCGGCGAGAGCACTTTCATTTTTGAAATATAGCATTGTTTGAGACAGAGAATCAATAGAGCAAAAGGTGTCTAACACAATTCCCTTATTGGATCCTGGGTGCTAGAGGGTAGGAGGTGTTAACAAGATGTGTGATGTGTTCCTAGGGCCCCATGGGATCCCCAGGAAAGCCGGGAATTGAGGTCTGTGGAAACCTCTCTGGATCTACAATATACAAAAAATATTTTAAGTTTCTGGATTTTTAGTTTACTGATGCTGTGGGCAGTTGTGTTGCATTATTTTATATCACACATAATACTGTAGAGTATAAAAACCTATTGTGAAAGTCATCAGACTGCCTGGACATTTTTAGGGCCCTCGTGGACCACCAGGCTTATCTGGTCCTGCTGGAGTTCCTGGAAGGGAGGTATGTATGATCTGTCTTTCTTTGCACTCAACTTTGCTTCTTTTGTATGTGTGAGACACATCCACATATCCAGATAAAAGACAAACGGGAGTATAAAAGAATGTCAGTTCTCCACTGTGGATGTGGAAGTACAATGTGTTACAACTTGTGGATACCAACCCCCTCTAACTGTGATGTGTGTGAAAGCAGAATTACAGCGTTGCTTAATTCCTCTGTGTCATAGCTGTTAACTCTTTTCTCCGTCTCAATTAAAGGGTTCTCCTGGCAGACCAGGCCCCCCAGGTCCTGCTGGACCCCCAGGTGAACCAGTACGTAAGGAAATCAGAACTTTTCAACTGCTGAGCTCACGTCAATGTCTATGTCATCATGCAGAGTGCAGGTCGAGCCTGGAATATTTAGCAGCCAGCCTTAATATTCACTAACTAACATCAGTTTCAGTAAAGGAGCTGCAGTTGATGTCAAATGCAGCAAGTCTGTAGTAGTACATACTGTAACTCACAACATTTAGTTCTGATAGTTTTGTATGTGACTGCTGTTGTATCAAAACATTGCACATTTTGTATTTATATTTATATCTATTCTGAAAGCGGTGAGGTTAGGAATGTGTCTTTGAGTTAATAAACTATTCTCTCAAGCATTGCAGATAAAAAGTGAAAACGAAATACTGAAACTGAAATTAGGAATTAATATGAGATGGTCTCATAATTTATGTTTTAAGTAATTGTAAAATGCACTGCTACCGAAAAAGCGAAAGAAGAATACTGAACACTGAACTGAAATGAACCCTGTGGCTATGTTTAATGAATCTTTTTGTCTTTGGCAGACTGCCTTGCCGATTGTTGGAGACATGGGTGCTTTACTTAAGGTATGTTATCCTCTCTGTAACTGACAATGAGAGCTTTTCAGCAAGAATTTACATGGAAAGAAGTGCTTGGTTTACTATTCAAGACATGATCAATGTTTGTTTATTTCACAAGGGCTAACCTTAATATATGGATACAATTGGTGCAGAGTGTAAGTGAAAGCCCTTGAGTGCCTCCATCAGGATGAGTGGGAGAACTTTCTTTAAAAAAGGCATAAACTGATCAACTTGGTACAGATCAACTTCATACACAGAGAGCACGGTCATACTGTATGACAACATTTTATTAACATATGAGAATTTGTGCTGAGGCTTCGGAGTAACTCTGATTATACAAATCAGGAAACAATGAAAACCCTATTATACTGTACCAGTGCAATGTGAATATTCTGGGCATAATATTTAAATGTAAAGATTATCAGAACATGCATATCAAACTCTGCAGCATCTGTGCAAACATACAATATTTTAAATTGAGTTTGTTTGACTCTTTCTCACCCTCCATACCAAGAGTCATAAGGAATGCACTAAAATACTTTTCACTTTGTTGGCAAATTTGGCTTAAATGTCACTTTTAGTTTATTTTTCTTGTTACTTAAAGATGCTGTATATCAGACTCACCAATCCATTTACACAGCTGAGGGTGCAACTTTCTGGATTCATATGCAATATTTAACACCAAAGGCCCTGAATAAGGCAGTAATCATTAAATCTCACATTTGATATATAGCATTGTCCCCCATCCTCTTCATCATACTCTGATTGTCAATACACACCTGAGATACAGTAAACTTCCCATAATTTGTGTCTCATTGCAAAACTGACCATAACTCCATGACAGCTTCCTGTGCTGTGGTTTTGTGATGTCATCTTCAAATCAACTAATAGAGGGCATGTATAAATATGCCAGGACAACATGGCCTCTAACATATTTGTTTTTTTTTTGTGTTAGATCAACTACCTTCAAACATGGTATGCACCAACAAAACAAAATGTTTTACTGTTACATAAATGGGTATGATTTCCGTAGATCAGTGATTACCAATCACCATCACGACCAGCATCTCTCCCTGCAGTACCCACACCTAAATAGTTAAATCCTGTGTGTTCACTTGATCAAGAGCTGGTGCACTTACTTATTGATTAGCGAAACACACCTGACCGAGAATCCCTATATCTCTTCACCTCATCCATTTAACATTTGGATATAACATACATCCTGTGCTTTAAAGACACAGATGTACAGGTTGCACCTTTATTTTCTTCTTTTCAAAGTTGTGCAATTTTGTTATTTCCCCTGATTTATCTTCAGCCAAAAATGCTCAAGGTTGCTTAACGATTACCATCCTCATGTCAATTCTGGGACAGCGGGGCCAAAACTAAACATGACAATAACTCACCCTATATCACCTGAGCAGCACAGGATAAAATGTGAGAAAAGCGAACACAAAAATATTAACTATAAAGATTAAATATTGAAATTGTACCTTTATGGCCTCTCCTAATGCTACATACATCAATACGCTGTGAACACTGACAAACTATTGATTTGTTCTTTTTACTTTTGATTGAAACAGATTAGTCCTATGTTGTTACCTGCAGGAGAGCACTTAGCTAAATTAAAGCTGTTTGTTTTTAAGACTATATGTACTTTCTAATCTCACAATACATATAATGCCTCCACATGACTAATTATTGATAGAGCACTTAAATGCCACTGCTGCCAGTGCTCGTATAATTCTCTGTCACCCTTTGCTCTAATGTCACCTTATTTCTTTCTGTTAAGCACTCTGTGACGTTGTGCTGCAGTTTACAGCCCTGTTGGCAACTGGAACTCTTGTTCTTTGCTTTAATATGGTTTATTTAAATTCTTCTAGAAGACTCGTAGAAGACAAGTAGATGACGATTCATTTCCATTCTGTGTTTCTGACTGTGTTTTAATGCTGCTTGTATCTACTGGCTCCCACCAAGTTAGAACTCTTACCTCTTTCCTGTAAGGTCCACTGCCTATACGTATCTAGACTGAATCGAGGACAATGATATTTAAGATTCTCACCTAAATGTCACAGTCAATGAGTTTGACAAAGTTCACCACTCGCTCTGATGAGAGACACTCATGGTGGGTTCACATTATTTCTGCTCCGCAGACATTTAGAGAACACTTGGTGTCAGTTGGGGTCTTGTCCTCCACCCAGGGGATGTGAAATAATAAAGGGCAAAAATGCAGCGCTCCATCATAACTTGATGAAATCTTAGCCATCACTTTCGCTTGCTGTCTTGCCTGCACTAGCAGAATGCCTGCAGTTTGTGCCAGACAAGAGTCCCAGGCCTGCCTGGGCAAAAAGGAGAAAAGGGATCCTCTGGAGAACCAGGTGTAGAGGGCATAGTAGGAGAAAAGGTATGTTGGTCACCCTCCAACATGGCAAACCACATCGTAACAGACATTGTCTACATGTTTTTCTGACCTGTGATTTGCAAATGTGTGTACAGTGTGTGCATTTGTGCTCACACACATATGCATGACTTATTTCTGTCCTAAACAGGGGGATCCAGGTGTGAGAGGCCCTATGGGTAATCCTGGAAAGGAAGGCCCAAAGGTAGGCAGGAAATATCAGACATAAATATGCTCAGTTAATTATAAAGCAATTCTATTGGTAGTGTAGTTAGATATGTGCTTCAAAATAAAGTTTTCTTAGCACAGCACAGTTAACTATGAAAATGAGGCACTAATTAGAGCTCATACCTCCACCAGGGCAGACAAGCCTGAGCAGAATGTGTCTTGTTCTAATAATATACTGGCCTAAGGAGAAAGAGATGAGTATGATGAACATAATCTTTTTTTTCTGGATCTCTGCAACCAGTAAAGTTAAATCACAACAGTTTGAACGTTATGAATCAGTATAATCTTAGCTACACATTAGTGGTTTCTAGACTTATTTGTTACTGTACAGCAATTCCATGAATGTGCTACCTGTCCAAGCATACATTTTAGTCCAATAGTTCCAGCTCTTTATATGAATTTGAACCTTTAGATATTCTGTCATGGCATAAATATATATTTTCATTGAATAAAAGGACAAAACAAAAGCCCTATCTCACAATGTTAAGAATCTGTCAAAAAGATTCCTGTATTCAGATTTGTCCTCCATGTCAAAACTGGTTCATAAGCTTTTGAGTAAACCTGCCAACACACACTTACAAACAGGTAGTGAAAACGTAATGCCCTAGGTGGAGGTGATTAATTTTTTTTATCTCATATGTTGTTGACTGAAAAGTGTGTTCAGTCTCTCAAAATGAAGGCTAACATGCACTTTTCATAAATCACAGTTTGGATCAAATCTGGAACCAGCTCTTCTACAAGTCTTATTATTCCAAACACTCTTATGTGCTCGCTGCAGAACTTGTTGCTATGGATACAGAGTTGTACCACAGTGAAATAGGCTGGGTGATTTGAAGTCATGTACTGCAAGGGGTGAAGACACATTCTGAAGTTTACATTGAGCCTCTAGTTCAGGGATTTTTTCCTGTGCAGGTGAAAAACATTCTCTTTTCCCTTTCTCATTGGTCCTGTCCTCCTGCAGGGAGTAAAAGGAGAGAGAGGCTTCCCAGGCCCTACAGGAGATAAAGGAGATGAGGTTAGTAAATAGTCCTAAATATAAACAAATACATACATACAGTACTCTAAGTTATCTACCAATCCAGAAGTCGTACAGACATTGGGAACTAAGTTTACAAAAGAATGTAGCAGATGAAGCAGAACATAACAATTTCTGCCTCATCCTAAAACCCAAACCCTGTGTGCGCTGACTCTGCTTTTAGTGGGTGGGGTTGCAGCAAAAGAGACAATGGTTCAATGTCCAGAGGTGATACCTCTGGCTTTGTTGTGCATTTCTTGGAACACAATTGGCTTGTGTTCACTAGTGGAAGCCAGCAAAGTTGGTCAAGCCAGGATTAAACTTGATTCTAAGTGCTCATATTCTCCCTTGCATACTTTATGTCAATCTGGAGGAATAAATACTATATCCTCTCAGGGGTATCATCCCTAGTCATCACTGGAAAACAATCTAAATGACTTCTATTGCTGTTCAACAGTGTGGAATATCCCTCTGGAACTCTCTCCCCAAACACATCAGAGACTCTACCTCACTCCCCTGCTTCAAAACATCCCCCAAAACCTATCTGTTTAAAATTGCTTTTAATGTCTGGAATGTCTGTCTGATACCTTCGCACCATGCCTCCTTCATTTCTTTTGATCATATTTGCTTGCTTTCTTTCCCTCATTTTACTGCAATCTTGATTGTTGTTGTTTTTATCCTATGTAATTTCCCATGTGATTTTAATGTATGTATGCAAGGTGTCTTTGAGCATATGGAAAAGCGCTTAGACATAAAATGTATTATTATTATTATTATTATTATTATTATTATTATTATTATTATTATTATTATTATTATTATTATTATTATCATCATCATTAGTAGTAGTAGTATTAGTAGTAGTATGATAAGTCAGGATGATTTAATGATAAATATTCTGGCATATCTGTGGAGCAATGCTGAGACACCATCCAGATAGGACTAGTTTCTGATGTGCTCAATCAGCCTCTCTGAACCATTTTTCTGGTTGCCAGTGTCGCCATACTGATGATGTCACTTACCAAAAGTTGATATTATTGACCCCATGATATTTGTTGGTATTACGAACACATAGCTTGAGGATGTGCTCAACCAACCTTCACTGCGCTAGGGACTTCTACTGTTTGGTTAGAGAGTAAACATTCAGAAAATGTTGATCCACTGTGTCATCTCCAGGGGCTTGCTGGAGTACCAGGTCTTCCCGGTGTGGCAGGTCGTACAGGGGCTCAGGTAAGAAACGCATACTATTATTTTATTTATTTCTTTAATCTCACAATTCACCTCCACATTATTATAGGTCTTTTCATTATGACATAAGGATTCTTTTTGAGGTTTACACTGTCATGTTGTTGTTCTGTTTACAGGGACTTATGGGTAGACCAGGTCCAATGGGCCCAGCTGGAACCAAGGGAGATAAAGTAAGGCCTCTATATTGTATACAGAGGAGCCATGTTAAGCCTTTACACAGCATGAAGCAATTATCATTTTGGAGTTCCATACCCTTTTTTGCCAGCTAAATCTGCTGATGTTCCCAAGAAATTCCCAAATGTCCTGCTTCTCATCTGGTGTTTTTGCTATCCTTTTCCCAAATTTTCTCCCATTTTGTGCAGATTGTCTTCCATTTCGTTTTTTTTTTAAATAACACAAAATATTCTCGGGCTGAAACTGTCATGTCAACAGTCATCAAAATTGATACACTACACAAACTCTTTATGGTCAATCGTGATTGGAGCACCCTTATATCATATAGGCCTGTATTTATAAACATTTATTTTGATATGAAAATGTGAATGTGAATTGTTATCATATATTTGAATTAACAAACAAGCAACCAAAAACTGTTGGTGAGTTTGTACCCTTTTGCAATATTATTCTATGTATATAAGCACAGGAAACAAGTTTTTTTAATGTTTTTTTCTAGAATAGTAAGTGATGTTTCATAAATTTGGATTACACTAGCATGGAACTTTGCTTGGTATACATTTTTCATTTTCACAGCCATGTTTATGACTTTCTCAGCTCTAGTCTTTAATAGGTTTGTGTTTGTTTGGCAGGGAAGTGAAGGCCCCCCAGGCCGACCAGGGCTCCCAGGGCCGCCGGTAAGTTCCTTCTGCCTCAGCAAGAGCCAGATGGTGATAATGACTCACAAAATCTCCTTTAGGGGTCATGTGCTCCTCTCTGCACTCCTTGGCACCCTTAAATACACTCTCTTTCTGTGTTATTTTTGCACAAACTGACTTACCACATTCTGTGATGTCAGGGTTATGGTCTGATAGCCATCTATGCAACACATTGCAAACATTTCAACCTGACTTCTTCTTGCATTTATCAACACTATACAAGCTCCTTTCCTCTAGTTGAGTAAAGGTTAAAACAGAATCCTGCTTTAGCATCTCTTTCTACATAAATGACCATCAGTGCACTTTATTGTGTTTAGTCTAGCAGTATTTAGTGTATAAAGTGAAACATAAATGACGGATAAGTACAAATATGATGAAATTGTAGTGACCTGCTTGTTGGCAGTGAATCATGTCCCCTCCCTGTAAAAGGCCGGTGAGTAAGCACTTCCAAAGGCAAATCTATAATTCATCAGCCCTCCCCTTGAACCTGCCTTGCCTCCCCCACACCCTGGACTCATAAACTGCAGTGGGGGAGGACAGGGGATAGCTCAGTGGCCTGAAAAGGGCACGAGCATCCACATGCGTCTAAATGAGAACCTTGACTCTTTCTACATTTACAATACCTGCCCTCTTTCAGTTTATCATAGACAAAACATTCTTTTATGTGCTCATTTCAGGTGAGAAGTCTAAATTGTTCTCATAGCCAATCCTCTTTTAGTCTGTCTGCTCTTTTCAATTTCTGAGATACTGAAGTGTTTGAATTACCAGGATGAAGTGCACTGTTCTCTATGTTCCTGTTCTTTTTGGGTTCTTTCTTACCCACTTTCTCTCTTTTGTGATCACCTAATGAGCTATTGATTTCTCTCATGTAGCTTTTAACTGCGTTAGACAAACTGTAGAGGTTTACTATTGTTGCTTAAAATGTACAGAAGAGAGAGACACTTTATGGCCCCTTTTCCCCTT
>OMOW01022056.1:5301-16170 GCA_900312555.1 Lamprogrammus exutus | reverse complement strand
AGCCCATGGAACAAAGTTTGTGGATTTTGCATGCTTACTCTGGACTGGAGACGGGAGGGCCTGCATAGACATGAGACCAGAGCCTCGCTGTCTGTTTGAACATCTCTGGGTTATGCTTGTACTGCGAAAAAACAAACGTGAGAAGAACAATGAGTGTGTGTGTGTGAGAGGGAAGCAGCGTGGCACCGAGCAGCTCCTCTCACATTCACAACATGTGGACCTGCCCACAAAGGAAGAGTCAAAACACCATATGTCGGCTCTACACGTCATTCAGATGCCGCTGAATGCACAGGTCACAGTGAGCAGAGCTGCTGAGTGATATCCACATTCACAGTCATCATCTGGTCCAACGGCAAATCCACGGCTGTGAGCCCAATTGTAGGGAGCAAAATGATTTCAAACGTGTACGCACTGATTCACCAATTCACTGATTCATCGCAACTATGAGAGGATTTAGGGGGCAACCACCTCCCGAACCGTCCAGCTTTATAGACTTTAGATAAGATCAAATTGCTCGCATTGTTACTGATGACGCTGTAGATCAGCGTTCGTGAGCATCTCTGCTTTGCTGCAGCGAGAACAATCTTCCCAAATTTCACACCTTCATGTGCTGTATGTGAATTTCATCGTGGGACAAATAAAGGCTTATCTTATCTTATGTGGGTTGATAAGTTGATGGGGACTAATAATTGCGTGTAGGCGTTATATTTTCAGAAGCGTGTGACAAAAAGATTTCAATTTGGCGAGCAGGCAAAGGGCAGAAAGCCTCCTGCCTACACGTAAATTCACAGCAGTTTCATATTTCTGATACTGCACAGAGGACCGTTTAACCTGACGCAATTTGTTGTTGTATGGACATTCCATACATACAAGTACAATCTCCTGGCTCATACACTCCACTATCCCAGGATACGAAAGACGTGGGGACGAGACCATCGGAGACATTTTCCAAGTTGCACAGTCCGTGGATCTGTCCCAATGCCCTGCTAATCTTGGACAGGGAAACAATGTGAGGAAGACTTCACACTCACCCGTGGACCATTTGCCTCTTTCATTGAACTTCTTCCCTGGACTGTGTTCAAATTAATCTTCAAAACTTAAAATTCAGAATATAATATAATAACTGACGCGCTTATCAAATGGAAAAGGCCATTAATAAGATATACACAAATTAAACACTTCACAATACAACAGTCAGACATAAATTCTCCATCCCTTTAAGATTTTGAAATGAAATATCTGGCACAGAAATTGTTGTTTAGATGAAGTCTGGACCTCCATTACTCTCTGGATGTCTGCATTCATTCAAATACAGACATTTCCAAGCAAATAACAATATTTATTTATTTTGCATTGGGGAATCATGGCTGAACCAGAGGTGGAGCTTAGTTTGTAGGTGTATATGTAAAAAGACAATGTGGCGGCTGAATAAAGAGCAAATTGGCTTAAATGTGTTTTTAGCGGAGTATTGGATATATTTGTCATTGTGGTAATTAAAAGCTTAACTTGCAACAGGAAAGTATCAAGAACTCAACTTTTATCCTTTCTGTTATAAACCCTGTAGTGCAATCGTACATGTGTGCGGTACCGTTTACGTATCAAGCGTTGCGGCAAAAGCTGCTCAGTTGGCATCAAGTCTTTCTACCTATCTATGGCACAGTTCTACCCATTGTAAATACAGAAAAGGTATTGGTCGATAAAATGTCAAAACATGCAAAACCCAGCACGACCCACCTGATTGGCTACCACAGCGTCCTGTGGGTCATCTGGTTCTGCAGCTGCCAGTAAGGCTTGTAGCGACAGGAGGACCGTCCTCAGTGTCATAGCTGCTGCCCTGTTGGGACATACAGGTCATAGGTCAACACAACAGCAACGCAGGGATGAGTTTCCTTCATACAATCCGTGGCTCCTGTAGATTGTCCCTTACACACGGCGACACGTGTTAAGGCAGAGGCTATCTGCATGGGTTAACACACATCTGCCTCTTCCCAGCCTTGGCTGACATTTGCAAGCCTTAGTAAACAAGTGTTTACGTGTCAGGGCTGGGATTTTAACTAAAAAATCTTGACCTTTACACCACATTTAACTTGCTAAACATCTTGTGCCACACACAAAAAATAGAGACTCACCTTAAGAAATTGATTACAATCTTTCTTTTACATCATTGCACATAAAAAAATAAGAGTGAGGGATGAATTTTACTTCTGCTCGCTCCATCGTTTACCTTTGTTGAAATATTAAATATAAAGTAAACCTGAAACACCGGACGACTCCGCAGGGAGGATTTATTACACTACAACGTGGAGCATTGTAATTAAAATAACAGAGCAAACAATGTGTTGAGGCAGTGTCCAGTAAAAGGGTTTTGCAATGTTGTGAAATGATTAAAAGTCATGGAAAATGAATGGTGTGAATGTAGGATTTGTTGGGACTTTACGAGTGAACACTGCTGTACATAACTGGGACGTTAGTACACGATGGAGGTATGAGAAGGCTTGGAATGCTGCCCCCTTAACTCACCACTGGTCTTTGAGGATGTCCAGACATATTGCACCTGTGACCGAGCTGATGTTAGGATGCCAGATCTTCGTGATAAACCGCACCTGGGAAACGTCGGGAAGATGAGGGAAAGAATATCATCGATGAATTGGTACAGCAACAGTGAATTTCTGAAGCCAATGTCGTGAGGGAAAGGGAGCGTTGACTGTGAATGACACTCGTGAATGCCTACCTTAGGTGGATTGAATGGATAAGTCTCTGGAATTTTTATTTCTAGTTGATATCTACCCCCTGGAAACATAAAGACGCATCACAATTACATACAAACATACAAAAAGGAGTCAGACAATACGTTGCTGTTCTAATCGCTCATATTTTAGTTTTGGTTCAACTTAAAAGCCTCTTGAAGTCATTAATTGCTGTAGTCTTCTCTAAAACCCTACTTTTTCTCACTGATGCCCAGTATCACATGCAGCCATGCATACAAGTTAGCAGACAGCAGAGTGTCAGCAAGAGCCCCTCACCTTCATATGGTGTGTCAGGTGGCCCTGCTATCTCCCCTTTGAGTTCTGTGAAGTTTTCATCCACCAGATCCACCTTTATCTGGTTTTTGCTCGTCTAAAATGGAGGAAAAGTAAGTAAGCGTTTTAACTTTAGCAGGCAGGCAGGCAGACTGCAAAGTGCTAACCCAGTTTGCTGTCAAATACAAATCTGCCTATGTAGCATAAACTGACACCCTCTCAGCATTTGCTAAAGTTGGCATCAACTTATGGCACACAACATGTGGATCTACATATGAATGTTAAGCAGAACTTATACAGAGCTCTTTAAAGTACATGGAATTCATCATATGGGTGTAATCTTCAGTGTTGCTCTAGATACACAAAACCTGGCCTCTTATTTACCAGCTTTTCATTGGAATTTGCTGGTCCACCTTAAGAAAGACACATCGTCTCCAGAGGGCGCTGCTTAAAGATTTTCTATCAGACTCCTGCAGAAATGATTACATCTGAGTAGCTTTCAATAAAGGAATAAATTAACTTCTCAGTAAATGATTTTTAAATGTCAAGAATCTGTTTTAAAAGCTCCCAATGCAGGTGAGACTGCCTCCAATTAACTTGGAAAGAGGGTTACTGGCTCCTTCTTTCTACTTCCAATACTACTCCCACTCATTTCACAATGTCTAAAGTGATAATACCACAACATTTTTAAATTCTGAATTGTAAGAAATTCTTTTGAGACATTTCTCATGGCCTATTAAAAATGACACGAAAAGGTATAATCGTATGGGCCACAGCAATAAGTGTAATCGCACTGCAAGCTGTGTGGCAATAAAGTGTGTGCTCTTTACAAGGCTGCTGTGGTAAATCTGTTTAACATTCAGGACTGCGATATTCTGTGATATTGGGATTCTTGTGACAGTAACAATCAGAATTAAAGCATTCACTGTAATCAGAATTGTTTGGTCAAAGTTTGTTGTGAGATTTTCTTTATGATGTCAACTGCCATGTCAGAGGATCATCACAAAGACACGCTGCACTAAATTTGCTTCGGACTCAAGACGGCCTGTGATGTCGCCTGTCATATGACAGCATGGGCTTCGTGGGGCTATAACAGTCCAGAGGCGTAGCCATAGCATTTTAACTCAACGTTCAATCAAACAATCTTTGATCGACTTCAATTTCTCCGATAACAAAGAAATGTTGCAGAAAGGCTTCAGTACAATTGCTGTCGATCGCAGTTTGTACACAATACATGTTGCCAATCACATCTAACTGTCACATTCTTAAGCCCCTTTTTTTAAATTACGGGGCGGATGCAGCAAAGAGAAGCAGTCACAGTGCTCCTAGACTGAATACACATTTCTAAATAGCTTGTTCAGATGATAATAATAAAAAGGCAACAGGAAACTCACTTAAAATTTAAGACTCTGATACAGTGTGACAATTTAGTGGGGGGTGCAACTGTAACGTCAATGTAGAACTTTGAACATTTACATCAATATGCTAATTCAATGTTTCAAAGCATTTTATTTATTCCTCTTAAAGCGATGATTGACTGTAATGCTGTTTTCATTTATAATGTTTTCTATTGAAGACTATATTCGGGCATTACTCAACAGCGTCCTCTACAGGCGACATTTCACTCTTAAGGTGGACCGTGACATTCCAATAACAAGCAGGATCAGCCTACCAAAACAGTTACCCTTGCTACCGCTAGCTCACCTAGCTTAGCTAACGTGAAAGCGATGGTGAGTTGGCCAGTTACGTTAATAAGGTGACACGCCTATTTCGCTAAACATTATTAACCACTAAATTAATACAAGCAGCGACTCTTAAGTAAGCAAACGATAGCTAGCGACGGCAGGAACTACCGGTTGCAAAACATTAATGTTGCTCAAGCAGCAGCTCGGTGGCTAGCAGGCTGACAGCTGAGCCTGCGACGCGTCAGTCACATTCTGCTACACAGTCGAAGGGAAAAAAAGGGAAAAGCAGAACCGTTCACTGAAAAACATCACAACCAACCTCTTCGCTTTTGAGAACCTCTTTAAACTCCCGTTTTATCCTCTGAACTGCGATGTTAGCCATGGTTCCCCTGCGTTCCTGACCGGTTGGGGCCTCTTCAGCGTCCGTCCTAGCTAGCTAGCTTGTTTTGTACTTTCTGTTTTGAAGCACGCAAAATAACACAGCAGACAGCGTGTTAATCGTAAGCGTCGTCAGCCCCGGGTATCACTGTAATGGAGAAATATGTTAAAAAAGCTCAACATGTATTTATCGTCTCAATCGTGTGGCAATACACTGACTGCGGGTGCTGAAAACATTTTAATAGCAAACTGCATGCAGTCTGGAGGAGAGAGGGTCATGTGATCTACATAGTCGTCCCGCTAGCCTCCTGCCATTGGTTCATCTGTGCATGATTAACAATATATTAATAATAATAATTGATTATTTTTCTTCACCTTTCCCCACTAAATTAGGGCGTGGATAAACAAGGGTTCACGTTGACGAGCTAATTTTACTTTGTACTTAATTTAAATCAGACTAAGCTTTTCCACGCCTCAATTATAAATTAACATCGGATTCTTAACAAGGACGCTTAAATTAAAAGGCTACAGTAATACTGCGTTCGTCATACCTCAGAAATGGGAGGACGGAACTCGGAATTGCGTCACGTAGGACCATCGGCTGTTACAGCAACACGAGTGGGAAACAACATGGACGCCCCCCGAGAAAGCGTTTGTTTTGCTTGCAATTTGAGTGATAACTAGAACGTTTAGTATGATTTAACAACTCAAATAAACTAACGATACTCTCACTGTTACGTGTTTTAACAGCGAGTATCTCAGTGAATGTATTTGTCATGAACAAATGTTACTGAAAGTGAATTTTCAAATCGAGAGGTATAACTTCACTTGCTATTGTAACGGGTAGGACAGCCCGCTATTGACTTCATACAGCGCGAGTAGCCGCGATGAAATGACGTCAACGCTCATCTCGGGGTTGGAAAACCTTGCCTGACTTCGCAATCGGAATTTCCGTTTTCGTTGGCTTTTCCGGGTCGGAAGTCGGAAATTGCGAGTTCCAAGGGTCACACGAACGCAGCATTATGAGCTTGTTCTTGCTTCTTCTTGTGCATGCACTTCTTCACCTGATAATCCCAGAGAAAACCTGTCTGTTTACATCTCAGAAAGCAAAGTGTAAATCATCACAACAAACAGTGATGACAGATAGGGGCAGAGACAATTAAGCAAGTGTTAAATCCTTTATTCCCAGATGTACATAAAATATCAGAGAACACACCCCGGGATGATTGAGATACAATGTCACCCTTTAACTCCCGATTCAGAGTGATGGAGATGCAGTCGTGTAAATTTGCTACAACATACTACAAATTGCTTGCTCTACATGCTTTCTTTCACAAATATATTCAGAGTTAATGACAAGATAGTTTGAGCGTCCAAGTACAATGATGATAATATCTGAAATGCAATTTTATTTTAATGGTCACAATCATAAACAGGCTTCATTTCAAGAAGCCTTCTTCATCTATTTCGCAAAAGACAGATCACTTTTCACTTTTGATTTAAATCACAGCTATCATAATGACACAAGGGGGCGCCATTATCCCAAGTACAATCGCGCAGTTTTGTTCTTGGAAGAGGGTTTGAATAAATACTTCAATAAATACCATTGAAACTAATGAAACAGCCTATACGTGCTTTGTTCAGGAGTGCATCTCAGCTCAGGGGGATCATGCCATAAATATCTATGTACAGCATATCACCAAAATCACATTTAATTCTGATCTATACAATATGATGAATCTCTTGAATTCTAAACCACAGACATCAAATAATGATCAACCTTTGTACAACATATAAGCCTGACATTGACTTTGGGGCCTAAATGATTTGCCCAGTCATATAACAAAGTAATCACTAACAAGGTAACCCCAGACTGACTACCCCTGTAGCTAAAATAATAGTCGTCACGATTACATGGATGAAGTCATTTTCTCTTGACACACTGTATGGATGTGTAAACAGATCACACATTCCTAAGGAGAACAGATACAATGATTATAGATTATGACTTCTCATACATAATACAGTGTCGTCCTCTCCTACATCGAGCGCTTAACAGGTGGACATGAACACATTGGTGCCCCCTCCCTCCCTCTCCTACTGCTCATCCTGCTCATTCCCCTCCCCCTGTCCCTTGTGTGGGTTCTCTTGGTAAAGATGATGACAATGATGAGTGCTGCCAACATAACAGCTGTTATTAAGAGGCACCCTCCAAAGACCACCAATGTTTTGTTTTTGAAGATCCATGCACATACAGTGCACGACTCCTGGAGCTGATTGATCTTGCAGGTTTGTATGGTGTTATCCCCAGGGAAACCACCATGAGTGATGATGTCACGGTAGATAGAGACTGAGGCTTTGGCTCTGGACTGATGGTGAGTTGAAGTGAAAAGGCCAAACTGGGGAACATGTCGGTCTTGCAGCCTCCACACATAGAAACCCTGCAGGTTGACTCCATCTAAATGGTGAGCTGGAAGCAAATAGTATTGCAAAGAGAAAATGACATCATGAAAATTCATCCACTTTCAAATTCCATCTTCTCATTAGGACATACAAAACCATCAAAAACAATCAAGGACACTGAAACACTACGGTAAACATTATGAATACATGTGTATCAATGCTCTCCATATTGAATGAATGCATGAGCAAAGACAGCAATCAAATAAGCATAAATACAACACAGACCAACACCTTTTGCTCTACTGTTTTTCTCTGCTCCCTCACCTTCCCTCTTTTTATGATCTCAAAGGTTTCTCATAAAGTCTGAATTTTATAATAGGAAGTCACAGAGTAATAAAAACCCGTAGTGCCTGTGGAGCTGTGCTTATGCCTCAACAACCCTCCTACTGACTGATGTAATGAAGAGAGAACGTTACTTAGAACACCTGAAATGCAAGGCCCACCTTTTAGTGCCTCTTGTAGGTAACTCTTGAGATACTGTTGCCTGAGTCTGTCCTCCACAGGAGCCTGATCATCAATCCCACTGGCTGTAAGAATGATAGGCAGGGTCCCTCCATATCTCTGGGTCACCCATTTTAAGATCCTCCGCAGTCCCCAAGGTACGAGAGCCTGCCCCATGCCAGAGGAGGGCCAGGTCGGGTCGGAGAGGGTTAGACAGCCATGATTGGGAGGTTGTTTCTGCTGGACAGTGGCACTTGTGTGGGGGTATGGAGTGACTAAACGGGTGGTAAAATGGTTCAGGGCTATGAAACCCATAGCCCCTTTAATCTCCTCCTTCTCTGTGTCAGTAAAGCCAGGAAGTGGGGATCCAGGGAGGCCCATATCTGCTGCACTCTTTTCCAGATATGCCTTCATCTCTTGTGGGTAGTCCCCTTGCCTCTTCTCATATCTAGTCCCCAGCAATGGGTCTAAAAAGTGGCCAAGTTCAAATAAAAGGAGTCTTTGGGCTGCAGCTGTATGTGACTCCAGAAAGGGGTTGGCAGGTTCTACCCAGTCAGCATGCAGTGCCAGTGACACCAGTGCTCCTTGTTGACTGGAGTATCTCTTCTCATACAGCCTCCAGGCTTTTGCATGAGCCAGAAGAAGGTTACGAGCTGCCTGGTGTTTCTCTATCCCATTTGAATAAATATCTACGAGTCTGTTTGGCTCATTGATCGTGATCCAGTATTGAACCCAGGGGCCCAGCTCTTGGTAGCAAAGCGCTGCGTATTCCTGAAAGGCTTCCACTGTACTGTAGTTGAGCCAACCCCCGGAGACTTGCAGTGACACAGGCAAGCCCAGATTTGGAGATCTGTGTGTTGGGTAGTAGAGAATAACAACAGCTTCCAGCTCCAACTTCCTGAGCTCGGTCAGGACACAGCGGTAGTACCTGTCAGAGTTAGACATGTGTTTGAGTGTAAGAGAGACAGTCAGACATTAGACATCATCTTTGAATCATCTGAATCTGTTTATAATCTTTGGTTATGACTCTGATTATGTTTGCATGACGATAACACACATTTGTATTTCATGCCAATAACCCAGCCTTTAATTCATATGAAATTGATCAATCAAATCAATCAAATTGAAAAGTGGTGGTCCCTGCTTGTGTGTATTTATACCTCAGTGCTTCAGTGTTGACATTAGAGAGGTCCCCGTGAGGTAAAATCAGAGACCAGTTCAGAGCAAAGCGGTAGTGAGTTGCCTCAGTTGAAGCAAACAGGCGGAGATGATCACGGATAGCCAAGTAGTCAGTGCACTGGGCTCCTCTAGTGTGGAGCTTCACCCCTGAGACTGGATGCAGTGCTCCAGCCCCTGTCATGTTCCAGCTGTACAATTGCGTGTCAGTGAACTGTGGAGAGAAAGGGTGGAAGTGGACCTACAAAAAAAAGAATAAACAGATGGGAAAAATCAGTTGATAGATTTTTGTCGCTCTTCATTTTCATATTTATTGCAGTTATTCCACAAATATGCAGATTATACATTCTGTCATCTCAGCTCCCAAAATGAGTATCAATCACTTCTCTCTTGGCTTACCTGCAAGGTGGAGTCAGCGATGCCCCAATGAAAGTCACAGGGGAAACGGCCTTTGACCTCTGTGGAGGTCTCATCACTGGGGAAACCGTTGTCAGTGATAATGCGTCTGTAGTACTGAGCCGTGGTCTTTGGTGTCCTGGTTCGGTTCGGTAGACTGAAGTCAATGTGGAAGAGGCCTCGCCTAACGGTGTAGCCGTAATTCCACTCATATCCATCCACCAACGACCATGCAGAATATCCAAACACCTGCACACCATCAAACTTGACAGCTGAAACAGAAGACAAATTACTGATCTATAAAGCATTTTTAAAATGTATTAAATAAGATAATAAGAAAAACGTTTGGATTGCCTGGATGAGTTTTTCACTTGATAATAAGCCAGCAGGTCAGCAGTTATAAATGTTTGTAAACCATTAATAAATGGTTCTTCCACAACAAATATCTACCAATTCTGCTTTTGTGAACGTTGTTGATAAGTAGAATTTTGGTCTGGATGTTCTGGAGGCTCTTTTCCAGAAGATATGTGTTCAAACTGTTCTTATCTATACATAGAACCCATCAACTCAAAATCTGTTTTTATTAATGACTTATTACTGAGCTATAAAGATTAAAACTATTATCACTGCTAAAGCAATTTGCATTTATTAGCATTATTCCTTCCACTCCCCTGCTCACCTTGTAGGACCTGGTTGATAAATCTCTTCATCAGGTAGATAGCCACTGTGTCCTCCGTCCCCACAGCAGTTTCAGAGAACCAGCCTCCCTCAGCCACCAGCACCCTCATGTCCCCATACTCCAGCTTTACCCAGCCCAGGACACGCCTCAGGTCTGGGGTGACAGCCTGTCCGTAATGGACCAGGTTCCGGCCCAGGCGGAGGTTGTTAGGCCCGAAGGACAGCGCAAAGAAGTCAGCCGTGTTCTGAACCCAGAGCTTCTCCTCCGGTGTGAACGAGGGGAGGGCAGCCCCGTGCTTGATTTTCATAGAGACTGGGTAATCCCCATCCCCAAATATGGGGTTTGCAAACCAGCCAAGGACAGCTTCCATTGACTGTTGGCAAAGCTCAACATTGGCAGCTGTAGCTTGGCCGTTTTGAGGCTCAACCCAATGGGAACCTAGAACAATAGACACCTCACCCTTCTGAGTTGGGCGAAATTGGGTGTTATAGGTGTGCCATGTTTTGGCATGTGCCTGGAAATAACAGAATACATATTATTAGGATGCGCTTTAGTCTACAGTATAACCAGTAATGCTTTTACAACATTCCAAAATTGCATCAAGCATTCCCCTCCCCTCCCCCCTATATCT
>OMOW01022047.1:0-12445 GCA_900312555.1 Lamprogrammus exutus | reverse complement strand
TATAATGAGCCTCTAGCTACAGTAATGTCTATCCATTCCTCGTAATGAATGGTAAATTAATGCTGTTCGCGTGTGTGTGTTCATATGCTGGCAGGTACCACAAGAGTCAGGCCATCTACCTGGAGTCAAAGGACAACACTAAGATTAGCTGTGTCATCAGCTCAGTGGGGACCAATGAGGTGAGCTTTTAGTTCTCTTCCTGCTCCTGATGCATAGTGTTGTAGTATTTCCTTTACAAATATTGGATGTGCAGTGGTGTGACTGACTAGGGTGGTTGGAGGGATAAACCTTTGTTTATGCAAAAATTTTGGTACAAAAAAGTTTTGACAAATCTAAGTCCAGTATCGAAATCTGCTTGTCGGAATCATATTATTTGAATCTCTCAACAAATCTATTGAATTTATTTTTTTATCTATGAACTTTTTTAGAACATTTTCAAAGAACAAACACATGGGGGAACAAAACATATAACATCCCCAACAACTAACTCACCCACCCCAACACATATACAACCCTAGACAGGGCAAAACAGAGGATATGGGGAAACAAAGAAATCAAACAGCAAAAAAATTAATAAAAATTAAAAAACCCAAAAAACAAAACAAAACAACAATACCAGAGTGGTTATTAATTACAAGTACTGTGTGTCCATGGGATATTCACACATGCCAGGCCAGTCTGTGCCATAAAGGTCCGTAGCTGCCATTGAGAATTGTCCAATCCAATCTATATCCATCCTGAAATCAGGGGAGTCAACACTCAGTCAATGTTGAAAAATGGTCAACTGACATTCAATTTTAGAAGAGAGGAAGAGATACAAAGAGTAGAAAAACAGAGGAAAGAGAGAAAAAAGAGTGAGAGCAGTTCCTATACAATATGAAGAACATTCATTGACACAGCCTTTTATTAAACATGACTAGCTTACACCATTTTCTTTCTCCTTCCCAACATGCTCTGTAAAGGGTCCCCAAACCTTTAGGAATTTTTTAAACTAAAACTTTAATAATTGATATTCAAAGAAGTCAAACTAGAAATAAAACTCAAATTTTGTCAGATATTACCACCGGACCGTAAAGATATGGAAGAAGTAGAATAGAATATTAAGACTGAAAATGTTTAAGTGCTCATCATTGTATCTTTGTACTCCGACACATAGTATGTTTTCGCGAAATGATCACCTGGATGTGTTGTTACAGAGGCGATACAACTCATAGGAAGTTTATTAGAATTGTACATTTTTAGCAGTTTGGAACCAGATCCAAATTGGATCCAGCTACTACAACCAACTGTACATGTAAAAGTTGCTGTTTTATTTGACAGAATATTCTAGTGTTGTTGTAATCTACTCTTATTTGGGTCTGTTCAGCCCTTGTAGAGCCAAAGGTCAATACTGAAGGCGCAACGCCAAGTATCCTACATTTGTGCTAAATGAACTAGGCTCGTGCAAAATATTAACTTAATCCAAACATGTGTCTGTGTCTTGGAACGTTTTTAATCAGCCAGCACAGTGTCTGCTAGGCTTGAGAATCGTGGCTGCACTCCAAGCTGTTCTCCTGCTTTGGCTTGTGTCTGAGCTCCAGCCTCCATCAAAGCAGCCATCTTGACTAAGAGTAATGACAGAGGAGAATTGGAGAGTGACATGGCTAACTAATTTTCAGAGTGTGGTGCACCAGAAATGTGTTGTTGGCAATGACAAAAAAAAGACACATTTTCAAAACCTACCCGACAGACATACTTTCACAAGCCATTGACAATAGCTGGAATATGTTGTCCACTAGATGGCTGTGTCTACATTTGACAATGTTATTGTACCTTTGCTTGCCCAATTTCATTTCAAAGAATTAGTGGAACCACAGAATAAGAGCTGAAGCAACTGTACATCTGTAGTTTGTGTTTACTTTATATATACATCTGAGTTCAGTTACTTATGTGACCTAAACAACCAAGAGATATTTTTCTTTGTTTACATTGGTCTCTTTCTTCTTATGGACATCAATTCACAACTACAATATAAAAGAGAACTGTATTTGGGAACATTAATATCTCACTTTGATCAATACAAATTGTGCTAAAATGAACTGACTGAGAAGCGTAAATTCCCTGTCTGATAAACATGTATTATGTATTTTTGTGCAGTGCTTTGGATTGATTGTAGATTAGATAGAATGTAGTTTGGCAGTCTTCACAAAGTGCCTCGCTGTAGAAATAATGATGGCACTTTATAGTGAGATGTCACGCAGCTGAGGCCACTTTAGAAAGTATTATTTCTAAATTACCATGTTTTTCTTTCATTCCATTTTTCTTCCTTTTCTTTGTTGTCTGTAGATTTGGGTGAGGAAGACGAGCGACAGTACAAAGATGAGGATCTACCTGGGGCAGCTACAGAGGGGAGCGTTTGTCATTCGACGACGCTCGGCAGCGTGATAGCCCCTCTTGCCCTAAAACTCATTTTAGAGTCCTGTATTGAATTGTTTTATTTGTAAAAAAATGTATTTTTAACCTTTGTTGTCATTAAATGTGTTCCTTTCCATTTGTGTACAATATGATTGAGTTCAGCTGTATTTGCATGTTGAAGAATAAGTTGACTGGTTGTTGTTTTCTAGTGTATTTCATTTATTAAAATGTTTTCTGCCTTTTATTAATTTGTTGAAAATGTTACTATTTTAAGTATTCTGTATGCAATCACAATCTTAGCTGACTAATCAAGAAAACATCCAAACCGCGCTTTTGTTGATAGACATAAAACTTAGCAGGGATGCAGAAAATCTCACACATACATAACTTACTGTACACAAATTGAGTATTTAGCATTTTACAGTATGAGTACTGACATCCATGTAGAACAGAAGTATGAAGTGTGCACATGGGGAGAGTTGGGCAATTTTCAACAAAACAAATCTTAATTCCGAAGAGAAAAATGATTAAACCATAAGTATTTCTTAATGAAATTGTTTTATTTGTGAATAATTTGCAACAATAACAAATTCCATACATTTCAATTGTTTAGATTCATCATCATCCTTTTGATTTTGAGTCAGCTGCCATATCTCCCGGGGGCTCTTCACCTACCACCAGTGGTATACTGACCACAGTTTGAGAGCCTATGTTCCAGTTAAAGGATTGATCCTTAATCCTAGTATTGCAATAATATAACTTACAGTACATTGCAGTTTTAGAGTCGATACTATTGGTTAGAGGACATATCTAATTTGTAATTAAGGTTAAATGAAAGACTTCATGTCGATCAGTGGAATATGATCTATAAAATAAAACATAACAGAGATACGTTTAATATGCACCATGTCTTATGTAGATAGATCTCCACGTTGATTTGCCACCGTCTATATAATAACCATTCCTCCCACTTTGTAAATAGCTGAATTATTTGGCATTCTGGTCTCTGTTTCTTTTCCCTCTTGTGTATACTGTCGGTTTAAGTGGATGGCACGTTTCACTTTGCCTCACTTAATGACACAGCCTGACAGGGTGGCAATTACTGGTTGTCCATGCTGCATACAATTTAAGACTTTTCTTTAAAGGTGCACTGTCCAGGAGTCATCATGTATGAATGCCCAGTCTCTTGCAAAGGCATGAAATGAGCTGATAGTGAATAGAGAGCTCATCTCTCATTCCCCCTGCTGCATCCCAAGGCTGGCTTTAATGGCCTGTGTAACTTACACTGCAGGACGTAATATGAGAGCTGCAGTGTGTGGACTTCTTATGCCTCTGGGTCTATTGTCTATTGGCATCAGTCACATATATTCACAGGCAGGCCATTTAAATTGATCTGGGATCAATGGCTCATCATGATGGTTTTACCAACATATATTGTTAAATGATATGGGGTTTTAGTGTTAGGGTGAATGTGAGCAGGTGATGATTGCTCCAAGTCTTATTGAGTCTGGGAGGGTTTCCACACCTGGTCACATTGCTCTCACTCATACCAACTAACATTTATTCTAATTCTGCTCATACAGTAAGAACTGCTTGGGTTACTGATGCTTGAGTATTTCCATATTGATTATGGTGAAAACCCAGGATCTGCCCACGCTAGAATTTTAGAAACCTACCCCCAAAATACTACAGTGCCACTCAGTGGACAGCTGGGTTATGGTCTTTATTTAAGGGAACCTGGAAGTCCCCTTAATCATACAGCTTTTATTTGATTTTGTTTATATTGATCGTTTATATTTTAGTCTTGAAAAAAAAAAAGTCTCTGGCTTAAGTGGTTAACACATTCCACATTTATTGAAGCAAGAGTCCTCAACTAATTGTTCCACATTTGTGCCTTTTGTATTCGAAGAGCTTAATCTGTTTTCTTGCTCTTTTGGACTATATCGGTCTTAAGTGGTCACAGTGGGTGGCTGTTTATACTGTCAAAAATCAATATGCTGAATCAGCAAGGGGTCTACTAGCAGCACAGCACTTAGGCATGTGGGCCATTCTCTGGTGATGAATCAATTTTTCTTATGCACCATGTATATTCACCAGTGTAAAAAAAAAAACACATGCTGGCACATACCGTGCACGTAACAAAGCGAACATGCCAACTTTCCAAGACCAGATGTCATTACAGTGCTCTGGTTGCGGCTTTGGTGTGCTGGTCAGTCTCATTGGAGCTGTTATGTCTTTGGTGGAGATTGCTAGCGAGCATTAAAAAAAGTCACCCAGGACATCAGTAAAATCCCCCTCACAATCTTCCACCAGTCCCAGTTCCAACATCTAATTCCCTCTTTCATCCTCTCCATCCAAATTGAGCATTTACTCCACTACATGTTAGCACTTCGATGCATAGCTCAGGGCAGAGAGCTGCATCTCACTCTGTGCTATCTGGTGGGTGCTGATCCAGACAGACTTAGATTTGCCTTTGGTGGTCTGGTGGGGATGGAGGGGTTCTTAACGGCCCTGCTACACCCTGTAAATGTGTGTGCGTGCGCGTGTGTGTGGCTGTTTTTCCAGTTTATCACTCTCCAGCAGGACTACTAATTCCACACTGGGAGAGGAATTTATTTATAAGCTGCTCATTTGACTCTTAATATATGACCCCAGGTTGTGGGAATGGTTGAGCGATCGTTGCAGCCTCACTGAACCATGTGGCAATATTGATCATTCTAATCACTCATATTATTACAGCCACTGCTCATTACAAAATTGGGTCATTGTATCAGATATTTATGTGCTCAGTGACATTCTGGTTGCACCAAATGAATACATAAGAGCAAAACATGAAGCAGAATGAAGTGAGACAAATGATGTGTGTCTGTTGCTGTGTGAGCCTCTGGGTATATTTCATATAACTAGTTTGTGTGTTAAGTAGAATATTTCTATTTTGTGCCTTTCTACTTTTTCTTCACTGCATTTCATAGCAAATTATTGCACTTTTTACTCCATTACGTTTATCTGTTGGCTGAAGTGGCTAGTTGCTTTCAAATGATAAAGCTTCCTTGTTTTCTTCTGTCCAGCTTTCCCTCCTTTCTCTTTCTTGCTTCTTTGGATGGGTGGATGTGTGAATATGGCTCTGTAAATACGCAAGTAAGTAAGTGATACTTTATTTATAAAGTACTTTACTACTTTAGTAGTAGTCATTACAGACAAAAATGATAGGCAAAGAAAAAAACAAGTTCTTAATAAATAGTTTAGTCAGAATCAAGTGTGAAATCAATAAAATCAGTAAAATATACGAAAAATGTCATAGTTGTATGAATTTCTGATGGATGGATGCACTGGTTTATCTGTATTTGTACACAGGTATTTTTTATGTTGTTGTGTTTTCACCAGCCAAGGGACAACAGATGAATATTTGCCTTTTGATTAAATCTGGCAAATCTGTACATTGATTTTAAATATCGATTAATATGCACAGTCAAAAGTCCCTGTCAAAAAAATTATTCGTAAATCTTAAATTTCAGATCACACAACACAAAAATCACCAAAACTGGTTTTCCTAGTGAAACTAGATTCTAATCTATACAATGAATGCTTTTGCTTATACTTCAGTACACTTCGCTGACTAAAACAAAACAAAACTTGAATGCATGAGTTTTACTTCTAATTGAGTATATTCCAATATGGTATAAATAAACAAATTGTGTACTTTTAAGAGTCTTTTAATTCCTATTTTGTGCCTGAAACCCTGACATCCTCTTCCTCCTGCTTTTGAAAGTTGTGCAAATGCTCCCAAACAAATTTAAGAATACAATTGGAGAAACTCTCAACACCACAGATCACTTCTGTTAACAGGTCGCCTTTATTTATTTATTTTTGCAGCATGGAACACATTTTTGTTCTAATTGGCTAGCCCATGAATGCCCTATTAAAAGTGCTGCATGCTGTGCATTCACTGGGGACAGGAAAGGTAGCTTGTCCAAATTACATTTCTTGTTTATTTTCAACTCCTGCTAATTCAAAGAGCACTGCCTGATGATGCTGGTCTCCTTTAAACAGCATCTATGTTTAGCTCTCCAGACACCTGAAGCGTGTCTAGCTGTCTTTCCCACCATTTTAAGGGATGCAGTGTTATCACAGCTCATTTTTAGACCAAAACCAGAAAGTTCACAAGATCTCTATTCCCTTAAATAAACTGCGTGGTTAAGGCAATGAAATTGAGATGTTGTTCAGTCTAAAAAAAAAGAGTGCTATATTGTTGTTAGTGGCATAAAACAAGCCCTGGGAGTGATTGACTTTGTGTATGTTCATTCAGGGGTCAAGCTACAAATCCTTGGCCCCCTGACATGATAAAAGCTGGCCAATGAAGTGGCATTTTGATCTTACGCTGTAATGACCTTACTTCTCAAATGCAAGAGTTGACAACAAAGCTTTCTCTAAAATGCTCTTCATTTACACCTCAATTAACTGAAATTATAACAAAGAATGCAGACCAGAGAATTTTCATGAACACTGTGGAGTGATGCGATTGTGTATATATCGAAAGTTTTTTTAACCACTCTGTGCTAAATTATCAAAGTATGTTGATATCACAACGAACAGACAAACACAAAAGTTTCTTCACACTTCCAGATCAATTTTTTTTTGCTTGTTAAAGAACGCCAAGGTTTTAAAATGGACTCCTCAATAAAAGCAGGAACATGGAGTTAGCATGTCTTGTTTAAAATCAAAATAGTTGTCACAAAGAACACGGAAACACAAACAGAGAATTACTGTTGCGCTATTTAGCTGTAACTCTTTGCCAACTCTATGCTCTCTTATGTGACACAAAGCTTTTCTTTTTTGTGACTCAGCAACAACACACAGCCACAAATTCCATCTTAACAAGACATTTTGTCTATTATTGCATCCTGAGAGTTTTATTTTCTTAAACTAAGTGAAAAAAATCTGCCAGTGTAGTGAGATTATTTAATTCTGGTTTACAAACCAATTGTTTTTCTAGAGTGGAATATGGCAAATCACTACCACAGTATCACGATAAATGACACGAGATTCCAGAGAAACCTTGAAAAGGTTGTTGTGGGTGGGTTACAAAGTGCTTTTAAAATAATGTGTTCACATACATGAGGGGACATATTAGAGATACCTTAGATTACATTAGATCATCTGCTCTTTTCTTCCTGGTAGCTGAGAGTAATTACAAAATGAACGGTTCAAAGAAGTGGTAGTATGTGATTCAAATAGTTTCATCCATGATGAGGACAATGATGACATGATGTCACAATGATGAATAATTTAAAAGGGGAGAGGGTAAAGAAACAGGAAAAGGAGCCAAGGAAAATTCACATCTGTTACTTGAAAACGGAAGTGTTGTGTGTATTCTTTTCACAGTAAAACATGCGTGTGTGTCATATTGTGTCATGCCATTAAAATTCCCATTCCGAGTGGCACCTGCTATTTGAGACAAGATGCTTTTATGAACACATCGTCTAAGATGACCCAGAGGTTTTGTTGTTTCAAGGACAGTGAATGTTTGCACTTTTCATTCAGTCATTAGAGCTTTTGTACAGCTCTGAATTCATTTTTGATACCCCCGACACCATTTTTCCTTATCACACAACAACCTTTGAAAGCTATGAATGAATTCCATTGTGATTTTTGCTGTTTTGCAGTTTCAATAGATGGCACATCTCTGCTCTGCTAATATCCTCACATGGCACACAGCTCTCAGCAATAACCCTCATTGACTTTGTTGCCCAGTTGGAAAAGTCATTCTTCTTCTGATAAGATCTGCTCTGATAAGATGTAGACATCGAGTGAGCCATCTCAGTCTCTCCACAAAGGGTCCCCAAAGGAATCAAAAGTTTGCTTCTTCTGTAACCTCTCCAAAGGCATCTCAGCTTTCTGCATATTTTATTCAGCAGTGCGGGGAGAAGAAGAGGAGAAGGAGGAATTGTCATGAACTGAAAGTCATCTGTAAAGATCTGTTAAGAATGTAAATGTAATAAGAATGTAGCTGTTAAGAATAAGTTTGCCATACGGGTTTCTGCAACCCATGGGGCTCCTCAGGGCCCTCCATCTCCTCAGCAAAGGCAAGCAGGCATATGGAAGGTGTTGCCTTCAATTCATCTCTCCTTCAAACGGTGCTGTCTTCAGGATCAGTAACCTTAGAGGTTTTCATCTCTAAGCTTCGTCACATGTGGAAAGGCTACACTCTCACCTATTTTTTTTCTTTAAATCTCAGCCTTTTTAACATCTGAAATAAAGTAGAAATTAAAAGTGTGGCTTGATGCAAATGACTAAAGGGGAGAAAGTCATCATGTAGCTTTAACTGCAAATTTGTAATACCTGGTGGTGAAGGAAGTACTCAAAACCCTTAACTAGCAATACCACAATGAAAAGATCTTCCATTAATTGTAAAGGCCTGCATTCAATGGTTACTTAATGTAAAAGTTTGAAAAAAAAATCAGTGAAAGTAAGTAATTATGCTACCTAAAATTACCATTGTGAAGAAGAGTAGAATTTTATTTCAAACTTATATCTCCATTTTCATGAATGTAGATTTTCAGTTTTGTGGTCTGCTCAATTTTCACTGGAAGTTGGAGACAAAAGAAAGAATGACGGAAGATCACTGACAGGATGAAAGGAAAAAAGAGGGAAGGAAAAAGAGGAAAAAAAGGAAGGAATGAAGGACAGAAGTCTTACCTTTTGTCATGGAAGACTTTGGCCGTGGTGTGGGAAAAAAAAGAAACATGGAAAAAATAAGCAAACAAGACACAAATGACAAAAAAGTGTGGGCAGGGGGAAAAGACCATAAAACCTTTGTCTTGAAAGTAAATAGTAACAACAGCTGACAGAGAAATGTAATGGAGTAAAAACTATGCTGCACGTGAGGCATCTCACTTACAGCCTGCATACTGCCCATTCTGATCCATGTGGATGACAGAGTGTGACTGTGCTAGATATCAGATGTCCTTTTATCCACAAAACCTTGCAGGTTTGGGTAATTTCCTATTGTTAGATTACATTTATTATATTTTCAACCAAGTTAAACCACACCAACAATTTCATGAAAGAGTACAGAGTTTTACTGGATGGGAGCAGAGTTGAGGTGTTCTCACCAAATGAAAGACATAAATGTTTCATAGGTGACACGAACAGCTGCACACGTGCCATGTAAATGCTCGTACACAGTTCCGGCATAAATTTGTACAATGACACCAGCTAAGGACCCTGAGAGAGACATCACCTAGAAATTCGTAGATGAATACTAACCAACTCTGCAATCGAGGAGGGGAGATTACAAATGAATAAAATGAATGAGATTTAATGAATTTACTATTTAGCTTTGTCTCAGCATGACATTTTAGGCTGAGGTCCCTCTCTTTTTTGTCTCTCTTTATTGTCACAGTGACGAATGGTAGCACTGCAACAGATCAATGCTCTCTCACGTATTCCTGCTGTATGCCAGTGGGGACCAGAGATACCCACACACAGGGAATTCCACACTGCATTATACTGTATATTCATGACCTCTGGTCAATAAACGACCACTGAGTGGACACTTTTGCGTGATAAGAAAATGAACTCACTGCTTGCTGGTTTAAAACATGCAACATTAATATTGTACATTCAACATTACCTACATCTAAAATGTCAATATTTTCATATATGGAAATTATACACACCATAACTTAAAAATGGGAACGCAATACGTGAACCAATCAGTTTTTAAAACCGTATATGGTATCTTTATACAGTATGTCTGACATGCAGTATGGGAATGCTATGTTTGGCATATATTATTTTTCACTCAGTGGCAATTGAAAGGTGTTTCCTACATTCTGCCCCTGTCATGTATGTGATTGGGATGGACAAAATATTAGAAACACTTTTCATTACAATGCCTTGTCTTATATTACAGCACCACTAACTATGGAAACAACAATTACCATTGACTTCACAAAAGTAGGATTTATAGCAAAGCTGTTATATTGGATTGGATTGTACAGGCACATGTATATGTAATAAAGTGGCCACTGAGTGTATATTATATTATTAAATGGGTAAATTAATTTACATCTTCATCACATGGACATAGACCTACTGTATATTTCTCATATTTCCCAAAATATATTAAGCATGTGGTTTTGTGATATGCATATACTGTATCTTATAAATGTATGTTAATGTACAGTATGTTGGATTTATATATTTGATCATAAATGTTTCTGTTCCTCTGTATAGGGTCGTATAAATTTCTATATTCATCTAATCAAATTCTGTAAGGCTAAAATCACTTACCAAAAGCTTTAAGCATATTCCATGAGCCTTATACACACATTGCTGCACATTGCTTATAAAGGCAGAACGATGCGCTGATGACCTTTGACCCCTTTCAATGTTTCCTAAATGCTGGCTGTTCACTGTTGCGAACATCTTGCTTCTTTCCAGTGTTATTAGCCTCAATTGAGCTTGAGACATTTTCTCCTTTTTTACGGAGGGAAAATGGACATGATTGAAGGCCATCGATTGTGAGATGTCTTCACGACGCACTGAGGAGAGCCCTGAGTGCTTACTGATGCCTCATTTGAAGTGGAGAGGAGGGTGTAATGGATTCCATCTTCCCGTTCTTGCCTTCTTTATGGCTCTTGACAGTTGGGATGTCATCAGTTTGATGGCACTGTTGTCACTGAGTTGTGACTGTCTCTTCCATTCTGATTTCCTCTGCTCTTTCAGTGTTTTACATTTGCTGACAGCATAGCCAACACTGATTAGGGTAGCTGAGATTTTTAACCTTCATCTCACCCACATCATACCCTACCTAAGAGACACACCTGTTTCCTGCTGCCACAGAGTCAAGCTAATGAGACCTGAAATGTGCTGGAGGATGATATGATACCTCTGCTTCCATTATCTTTATTAGAAGTGAGTGCAAAATTATCTCTAATTAGAGTTTCCTAGACAACATACTCACTATGCATAATGATATTCTTTGTGTCTCAGCCCCCACTTTCGCGCCCACTCTTTTTGCACTTGTCAGGAAATTATTTTGCGACTCTCCTGGCCTTTCAGAGGCAATTTGGTGTGCATCTACTTCTGGGATATTGAGGGAACCAATTTGTTTGCTTCTTCGTGTTCTGTTGTGCACATATGAATGCACACACATATATGTGTGTGTGTGTGTGTTTACTGGTGCCGTATTGGCGGATCCTCTCTTGTTTTGCACTTTGCCTCAGTTAGTGAGAAGGGATGTTATTTACAACATTGTTCCTGAAAGATTCTTTTTGATGTGAAGTGAGGGTGGAGATGAAACGCAGCAAGATGTCTCCCTGAGCAGAGTGCCTGTCAGGCAGCATGCTGTGCTTTAGCTGCCATGTCCTGCCGAACACAACATCTGTTTCCATTAGATCCGATTATAGCAACACTCCGCCTCAGAATACATCAACTGATGCAGCTGAACAGGCGTCGCATGCTGATGACTTCACTTCCCATCTGCCATGGTTTGAGTAATGGCAGAAGTAATGTCCAATTCATTGGAGAGTGAAATACAATCATATAGCCTCTCACAGTACAATCTGTAGTGCTTAATCTAAGCTTGTAGAGGATTTCACTACAGGGACTCAAGTTACTCAAGATACATAGAAATAGTCAAACAAAAAGCATTCACGTCATGTATTATGGAAGGAATAAAAGTAGTGTGACACACAGGTTCATCAGGCAGGAACAAAAATCCACCATTTAAGAAAAAACTCAAAGGGATCAAACCCTGAACCAATAAAATGATGGCACAGCCATGAGAGCACTTAGGTGCAAAATATATGTGCTTTATTAGGGGTCCAAGCACGAAGTGCTGGAACCCTATGGTTTTTGCTCGGATTCTTCTTCTTCTTCTTCTTCTTCTTCTTCTTTGTCTTCCGCCAGAAATTCCCTAAAACGGATCCTGCGGCCCATAAGGTGCGACCTGCAAATGTGAAATTTGGAGGGTGGATAGAGGAGGATGAGATCTAGGCATATAAAAAAACAGATAGTTGACAACCATGAGGGGGCACTATAGGGC
>OMOW01022040.1:0-15665 GCA_900312555.1 Lamprogrammus exutus | reverse complement strand
ATACCACAAAATAACACAGTCACTCTCTTCACATCTAAATAAAAATGATATTTTGTGCAATGCAGTTACTGTAGTACTTTCACATAGAGACGTGTGTGTGTGTGTGTGTGTAGATTTAGGATGCTATTAACATTATTTTTATGTTGATACTTGATGATCTGCCATCATCATCATCACACTTCCTGTATGCCTGGTGCTCAGCATGCCACCCCTCAAACATCCTAGTTGAAGCATGATGCTTGCGTCTCATGGTGCCAGACCAGACACTGCCAGAGAACAGAGTAATAAAAAAAGAAAAGAATGTAGAGATAGTTGCAATCATGCAAAGAGTGATGACTATAATATAAAAGAAAAACCTTTTTCATATGAATGACATAAATTTTGTGGACTAAAGCTAAACATGTGTGGTCTAAATAGCTGACTGTATTGCTCACTAGCCCCTTTTACACTCTGCATTAAAATGTGATCATATGTATAAATAGATATACATTCTCTATAATGACATAGACCTGCAGTTACACCTCGCATTAAAAGGCGCGATCATTACCTGCCTACTTACTCAATTGATCTCATTCAGCAGGTGATAATGCTTATAAAGCCTGTGTTTAATCCTTGCTCTGTGAATGCGCTCCATCCCATACGAAAAAGAAAAAAAAATAGAACGTGCGAGAATGTCACAACTTCTCGTTGAAAATAGCTTTATAACGAAAGGAAGTAAGCGCCGACAAGCGGAGGTTTTTCAGACCTTCAGATTTCATTCACACCTGGCTAATTAAGACTGCATTCTGCTCAATTCACACTTTGCATTAACATAATTTTCCTTATCTGAATAACTTATGAGGATACAGATCACATGTTTCTGCAAGATGTAAACGGACTGAATATTTTCCTTTATCTGAAATGTATTCGTGTATGTTCTGTCTGACAGGGCCCATACCTTAACATTATCAGAACTGTGAGCAGAGTGGCAGCTAAATCAATAATGAACTTGACCCATGAGAAATTTAAAAAGTATTATGGTAGTTTTGACAGCAGGGTAGTAAACTGTAGTGAGGATGTTTTCTCTCTTATGCCCAAAAGTGAGGAAGACACAACTCCTCATGAAAGGGAAGATATATAGGCCTGTAGTATTAATGAGTCAACTTAGGCCTAATAAACAGCATGTATCAATTTATCATTTTATCCAGTAACACGTGTAGAAATACAGCCTGGGGGAGGCAGCACAACAGTCTCAGGTGGGACATTAAAAGCAGTATTTATAAGGCTGGAAATGCCTCATTCAGTCATGAAATATGGCATTGTTAGAGGCTCAGAGCAGCAGTATGCCCTGTGGTACTGTTGGGGAGTAAAACTCTGCAAATAAAAGGCTTACATACTATGATCTCTTTAAATCTATTATAACATAGGAAAGGAAAGGTGTACATGATGCAAATTAATCTTTTCAAATATGCCAGTGCCTTGAAAAGAAAGTGTAAAACAGGTGTTTGTTTGTTTTTAGTTGTTTGCAGGTAGATACAACAGGAAAACAAACTGAATATTTTGAATACTTTTACTTTTAAAATGAATTTATCTCCAGAAATGGCACAAGAGTTAGATATTTTCTATGAGGCATTACTGTGTCCTTACTTTGCTACTCAAATTAGAAAACTGTAATCCTAACAAAGGTATATGGTTGGCATTGCTTAAAAATTACATTTAAATGCAAACCAGAAATAGCTGAGAGGGAATTTTAGTATTATATAAACATAATTTTGTAGGTGAAAGGGTTGCATTATCACACCCGTATCAGGCATCTCATTCTTTTTCGTTTTCACCTCCGTTGTGTCGCAGATTTGTAAATTGAGTACAGAACATTTCTGTAGGAGAAATATGCCTCCCTTCCTGTTGTTCAGGAAGAATTGGCTTCATAATGCACGGTGAACACGGTGGGGACTATTGGCTCTGGGATGAATGGAATAGGTTAGTATGAATAGCTGACATGTTTTTGTGCAGGCATTAGAGAGAGGCCTTCCATTTGACGCTGCATTTCAAACATTACCCGAATTTTCATTTACAAAACATTGACAAGGCCCTTAGATTCGAGTTTATACATTAGCCAAATCATAAACTGTTATATGATACAGTCAGTGTGGAGATGTATGATATAAGATAAAGAGAACCTAAACCGATAGCAGCAAATACAAAGAAAGAAAGAGTTAGAGAAGTTCAGATAATCTCATCTACTGGATAATTACTCTGTGGATGACAAGCAAGGCAGCTTATTTTTCAGAGACTGTTATTCTGAAACTCCAGGGTTTGGGTACTTCAGATTTTCACAAAATACTCTTGGATGTTTTGTCATTTCTGCATGATTAAATGTTAGGAAATTTCACATACTTATTTTAAAGGCAGTGAGCACATTCAGCTCTGTTAGTATGGTGTACTTTGATGTTTCCACAAACAGACAATGTGTGCTTCTTTCTCTTACTATGCTTGCAGATAAATACAACCACCTACTGAGTAACACTGAGCTTGTTTTTATGAATATGTATGGATTTTCTTGCTGCTTCTCTCTCATCCTTAATGTACCTGTAGAAGAGCAAAGCTCTGAAATATAATCTATTATACAAAGTGCTGTTTGTTTATATGGCACATTGGACAACTGCAACTGGCAAACAAATCATGGCTGTGTGTTCATAGAAATTCCTTCATTTCCTGAACAGTTGCTTACTAGCCAGCAGTGTAATAAGTCCCTGAGGAACGCTCCTTTGCCCAATAGGAATGGGAAATGTATTAAAAAAAGAAAGAAAGAAGGAAAGAGTGGTGTGTGGATTACTCAGGCAGAAGTGAAAGCCAGAGCGTTCTCCTTGACAGTGAGTTATTTTGTCGCAGGTACACACAAACAGAGTATTACATGCTTACAACCCCCACTGGGAGCTATTGGTCTAAAAATAAAAGGCCTAACAACACACATTTAAATCTCGGAGGGACGCAGATGTCTCAAGTCTTACTTGAACTGCACCAGGTCTTGTTATGTCTTCCTCTGAAGTAAGGTATTGCTTTGTGTGTTTATTCTGTGTTGTTCGCAATATTCTGTGGCATGTCTGAGCTGTGATCCCCACAGTCCCGTAGACATAGCAGAGATGGGGCCTCGGGGACACTGTGAACCAATACAAAAGCATCTGCTTGTTTGCACACTTACTTATGCAATTTACCTTCACTGATATACCCACTGAGATTGTCATAAAAGTTCAAGAAGGCAAGCAAAGGGGGGAGATACAGGATCTTAGTTAGAAGCTGATTCCCTCTGTGCACCAAAACCATACATATAATTTTGAGGAACACGTGTTGGATATATTTTCTATAGGAGCAGCAGCAGTCAGACATTGTGATGCAAGGAAAACAGGTTTGCATCCATCATAGAAGAACATTTAAATAATGTATCAGTAATTCTCTGACCTCAAACAGTTGGTCACTGCCCTGAACATGTATTAAACATGGCCTGTTTAACTGCATCTCCACAACCCACCGTGTTATCTTTTTTTCTCTTTCTGGGTCTATGCTGTGTTCAGTGGATATAAATGCAGATATTGCACGCAGTATGAAGCAAATATCTACACGTGCACAGTGACACAACAACAGTAGTGTGTATTTTGATATGCTTTTTATACCACTTGGTGCTGGCCTTGTAGTCAATTTTTTTTTTCAACAGCATTGCTCTGCTAGATGAGTAGATCATGTCAGATGAACAACACCTACAAAGGGCAAACATGGCAGATCAGCAATGAATAAGTGGTGTCATTACACTTCAGTCTTCTATTGCTGCTGGAGAGAATATTCCAGCTATGATTCTCCATTCAGAGGAAGCATATCAGTTTGGCACTTGGCCATTGTATCACTTATTACCTCCAGTAAAGAGGTTATGTTTTTATCTGTGTCTGTTTGTTTGATTATCTGTTTGTTGGTACAGGGAGAAAACCCAATTAAATGTTGGTGCTCATCCAGATTCAAATGATTTCTTGATTTTTTGAGAAAAGCTATTTTTGATTTTGTAATATATATTAATATATTTGGTCATCTTCTTCAAAATCAATCAATCAATCAATTCTTCCAATCAAATGAATCAGGCCTTTTTTCTTTAAAAAAATAAATAAATAAATAATCCCATTATAGATAAATAAAAACGAATACAGTGCTGTTATTATTGTAGTTGTTTTGTTCCACCAGTATAAGCCATATTAATTGAAAGGCATTTTAAATGTACCAATGAGTGAAATTTGGCTTGGCGTTTGTCCGCAATTTTTGAGAGGTCTTTGTTAGTGTTTTGGTTTTTGTTGTTGTTTTTTTTGCTATGGCACGGCTACACTGTTACTACTCATAAGGCTGAAATCGTTGGTCTGTCTCACCATCTACCTGCCAACCTGAAATCAATCATCCAGTCAAGCACAACAACATATGCACAAAGAAGAAGCTGATAGCTGGAGGGAAGTTTGAGAGCAAATTACAAACCCAGGGCCCACAGCTGAGACTCATGGAGAATTCCTGCTCAGTATTTTCATTTAGATTAACACCACTAATTGTGTGTGTGTGAGTGTGTGTGTGTGTGTGTGTGTGTGTGTGTGTGTGTGTGTGTGTGTGCGTGTGCGTGCATGTGCACATGAAGTTTTTGTTGTAAGTTTAGAGAGTAATTCCATATTTAATATTTCTTAAGTGGAATACACGAGGAATTTAAATTAAAAAAATCTTCATTAATTTAATCAACTAACTAAGCTCATACAATAAAAAAAAACACATTAACTCATACATTCATTAAAACAAAGGCTGAATGTTAAAACAGGACAGAAAATAGTTAAATATTCATGTGAAATGTTGGTTTGAACAGTGAGGTGGAACATGCCAATGTTCACAGATAGAAGACAAACACTCACGCGAGGCATTGTTGTCAACAAACCAGCAAAGCTTTATCTCTTCAAATGCCGGTGCCATGGTGAGGACAGGGCAAAATATGGAATTATAGCACAATAATACAGATTGGCTGGTAACAAGGTTAGACACTGATAGGATTTAGGAGAACCTTGTGCTGCATTTCTGTGCAAGGGTGACCGGAGTATCAAGCCCTGGTTAAGAATAATGGTTTCCCCTCAGGAGGATGTGAAATTGGATTGCTCATACAAAGTGCTTTCTGAGGATAAACCTGTGTTATCCAATTACCCACCTAAACTACATTAAAAAAAAGCAGAAGGTGTGGAGTCCTGGCAACATCGCTACTCTACGCTGGAAAAACACAGACAATATACTAATAGAAAGCATGGGCCCATGCAAGCAGATCAAAGTCATTGTAATTTCATATAAATAATGCAATTCACCCCTCTTGACAACAAATGTTTGCTCATTCTTCATATTTAATAATGTAATGTTGTAGAAGAGGCATCTCTCTCACAGTCTGTCTCATCTAATAACCTCTTCACTGAATCCCAAACCAATGCAGATAGCACCATTGCCCAACAGAGGGCAATAGTTTATTGCATAATGAATTTCACACCCTAGCACAGATTTGTAAATTATCTGTTAAACTTGGTAATTCTTATCCTCCGTTTTGTAACGACCACCTTTGCTGTAACTTACATACTCTGCACTTGATTTGATTACTGCTACACGTCTAACAAAAGGCTGGTTCTGCCAAAACAAGCCTTGAGGGATATGTGCTTTAGAACACAATGTCAGGCCCACAGTCAGGTCATCTCATCTGCATACATACTTGTATGCACATAGTCTCACAAAGATCAAATGAAGTCTTTGCCTTTACAAAAGATTATCATAATATAACTTGATTTTTGCAAATTGATGATACAGTTTAGCAGGGCATTTGTAAGTTGCTTTTGCAGCTCATTTAGAACAGGAAGTTCCATTTCCTAATGAGAGTGATTCTCGATAGGAAATACAAAAGCCTTTCTCTTCCAAAAAGAATCAGTCAGCATACATTTGCATAGAGAAAGCCTTTGATTATGATAGATATTGCCTGCAGTCTCAAAAACACTGGCCTGGGGTTGCTCTCCAGTCAGTTAGCCTCCAGTTATAGCTGACATTGTTTTCAGTTATGAAAAATTAGGCTGGAAATTCACAACTGCTCTGCTCAGGAGGTGGATACTCATGTTATTGAAGATTTCTAAAGTTTTGGAGCTAAGCCTTTGCATTCTATGACTTGGGAATGATACGGTAACAGATTCAGTGACTTCACTTTATTGCGGCAGAATATCTAAAACACCCAGCATGGAACTGGGACCGACTAATTGTTAGTAAGATTACAAGTGAAACTCTTAAGTGGAAAATAAGATGAGAACCACTGGCTTCTGAGAGTGAGGGCCGCTGAATTAGTTATCAACCATTACTGACAAATGCAGCTGACTTCCTGCTTCTCAAAGGAAGATGAGGCAGGAGGGTGAGGAGGTGGAGGAAGGGTGGGGGGTTGTGAGGAAATTAAAAGATATTCTGCATTTGCTGTCAGGCTCTTTGAAATATATTATAAGATACAAATGGGAAATGTAAAGCAGTGCAATTCACGGATAATATCACCAAGGCAGTGCAGACCCAATGCTGTAAAATGTTTTGTTTTTTCCCCCACCACTATGTGACAGTATAGTGGACCCCCACAGTATAACGGATTGTTCTGAAATACAGTAATTAGTGTGTCTGATGCTGTGAGTACACATTTATTAAAAGTATGAGGGCCGTGACGTTTGGGGAACGGAAGTCTGGCCCTACCCAGGCCTTTAGCTTCCCACAGGAGTGTAAAGTGTTGGTAAAAATGCTCAGCAGGCGAGAGGAGCACCCTCTGCCAAGTGTGATGAAGTGGTGAGAGGCAGCAGCACCGCGAGGAGCTCTCTTTGAAGGGCGTGGCGGTAATGACCTGTCCTCGCTTGCGGCCTCCAGCAGCGCCAAACCCTGCTATCAGGATGCTCCTTTCTGATTAGGCCTGCCAGGACCAGCGGCGCATGGGGGGATCACCAGCGTAGGGTCACTCTTGTCAGACTGCACCGGGCTCGCACTGTGGCCTCTGACAGGTCTGGCGGAAGCAGAGGACATAGAGGGAGTCCAATCGCCCGTTGGCCCCTTGACACCCACCACCATGTTAGCCCATGATTCCCTGCAGCAGAGGGGCGATCATCTGCATGACAGAGCCTGGTGCATTTGCAGCAAGTAACTGTGATAGTTCCTGGCAGCAAGCATTTTTTAGTCCACTATCTCGAGCTTCTGCTAATTTCATGACAGCCAGGCCTGAGTAGCTGCAAGAAAGGGCGTGTGTTTGCATTTCATAAATAATATCACTTAGTTAAACCAGTACAAGGGATGGATGTATTGTGAAAAAAAGATTACAGTGAAATCCACTAGAATATGGAAAGGTGATTTAAATTTAATGCCTTTTTTTTTTTCAGTTTCTTTTTTAACTCTGTTGCTTTTACCCAGATGAATAAAGGAGACAGGATACAGAAGGCAATCTGTTGTAATATGGAGGCTATCATGATTAGAGTCCTTACAAACATGACATTAGCTTTGCAGAATAGTACATGACATCTTGGCAGCATGAAATTACAAAGTAATGACTCATTTTCTGCCGACATTGTTGCATAAGATAAGTGTAATGGAGTTTTCATATTGTGGGGGGCATAGGGGGGAATGTGGAAAACTGTTGATGTTTGCAGTTATTCTGATATTCATTGATAAATTACAGAATAGTGGGAATAGATAACATTTCCTTTTCTTCTCATTTACAATAGTAATATTCATCTCATATTCTGCATCTCATATTCTCTGATAAGAGAGAATTCATAAAAGCGAATCTTCAAAAGTGAAATGAAGAACTGAAAAAAAAATGCATGTTCTGCATAGTTATTCTGTCAGAATAAATGATAGCAATTAAATAATAGATTGTTGAATTTGAAAGGAAATGGGATCGTTGTAGGGGAGCCTCTCTGTGATTACAAAGAGATCAAATCTTTCATAACATGTAATGAGAAGTGTCGTCACTTTACCCAGCCTGCAAATCCTAGACAGGTCATAGCTGGAAAATTCATTTCTCCGTGTCCCAATTAGTGCCTGGAGGATCCAAAAGCCTACTGTGATGTGACATGGCTTCATATGAGCTCACAGGCAAGACCCCATAGTGCACAGCACTCTGGGTGTGAACAAAGCATCAGCTTCTGATTATGCTTTCTGGTACTGCCCTGAGACATTCTTCGGTTCTTTTGAGGAGTTTTCTGGCTATGCAGATGTCTCAGTGCTCATCGGGCCCGGGGTGATGGTGGGAAAGAGGGCCGAGCTGCCGCCACAGCTGGGGCTCGTTTTCTCTGCTTTGCACTCACATGTTCGTCATCCTCACCACAGAGGGAGAAGTAATAGAAGTACACCCATATTCAGACTCAGGTCTCTGCAACACGCAATAACAGGTCAGAAAAATACCACCATCACTTGATCAGATATGATGAAACTGTTTTGTTCTGCCATCTCTTTATTCAGTGAAGGTTTCCTTCCTCACTGGATGAATAAATGTGTTTTCTCTAAAAGCTTGAGCTCAGTTTGCATTGATTGAACAGTACTTTTACTATAATGCTATAAAGGGATCGCTGGTACTGAAAAATGCAACGTCTATAAGTGATTGTGGCAATAAGTTAATGATTTCATGTAATTGAAAAACCAATACATTTATGTATTGTCCCAATTTGATTTGTCATCTTTATTCTTTCCATTGTAAAAGCATAAAAGCACCGTGGTAGGATATCATCAACATGACAACCATCTCCAACAACAATGAATACAGTATGTGCCTAGTGGTGTCATTGTGACTTCTCTTCCAATCAATATTGCCGTTTAGTGAGGTGAAAGTAACTTTGATGATCTGCAGCAATAGACCAACAATAGTTACTGAAGTTCTATGCATTCAACGAGAATCCAACAAGAATGCATCATCTGTATTTCATTTAACCATGTTTTGCCTTCATCTTTATCTTTCCTCTCTTTTGCTGCCATTCCGTAACCAAAAAGGCAGGGTTTCCTGGGGCGTTGCTCTCATGTTGATCATAAATTAACAATTGGCTGGAACACAGAAACCAGTTGGCTGAGAGTAAAAAGATTTATTTGTCCCTTTCTGAATGACAATGAATCTCATATATGGTAAACATATATGGTATATGATTAATGTGATGGTCTGAAAGGAACCCTGTAAAATGGCATGTGAATAACATTTCAAAAGCAATTTCAACCTTTTGTGAGAGATGCTTCTAAATGCCATGAAGAATATACTGTAGGTCACCCTTGTTTGCTTGTGTGTTCCTCAATTACCTCAACAGTGATTGAACATAATGACACTTTGCAGTACATGCTGGATGACATTTTCGGCAATGCAAATGGGTTTGATAAAGACCAACAACTAATACCTCTGTCTTGAGACTTACTTTATCCAATTCGAGATTTATTTGAAGTGCAGAGCTGTTTGAGGTGTGTCTGATTTGTTTATTAGCCAGTCTGTGATATCTTATACTCAGACTGTAATATTTTATATGTACTGTATCTGATATGTACTTCCTTTGCTGTTGAAAGGAGCCAGCATAGGTGGTTCATGTGCCTTCTGGACGCCAACCTCGGGAGGTATTCTAGGCACGTCCGACTGGTAGGAGACCATAGGGCAAACCCAGATCATGCTAGAGGGATTTTATATCCCATCTGGCCTGTGAATGTCTTGGGATGCACCAGGAAGCATTGGAGGATGTGGCGAAGAAGAGGGAAATGGATGGATGAATGGATTGATTAGTAAAACAGATCTTGCGCAACTTAAAAATCAGATTGAATTTGATCAGTTACAGGCCATTTCATCAGGCTCTTCATCAGCATGTTGTTAATAATATGTTAAGAATTTCTTCTCATTTAAAGCAGTCGCGAGGCAAATCGTGCAGATCGAGTAAAACTTTTTTCAATGCATTTCCTGAATTCTTCATGGTAGAGGTTTAGGAAGGAGCGAAGGACAGAAACACAGCGCAGGGATGGCCGTTGTAAATTCAGGGCCGTTATTACTTGATACCATCAGCAGGGACAATGGAGGTGTAAATGGTGCCAATAAAGTTTAGAGGTTTTTTTTTATGGTTGTACCTATAGCAACAAATTGGTTTCAAAACATAACATCTGTCATGATCTTTGCTGTAGATATTGTATACTATTGGCAGATTGTGGCTTTGTGTTTTGTTTGGATTTTACAAATTATCAATACAATACTTTACTGCTAATCTAAGGAAATGGAATGAATCTAAAAGTTTTACCCTGAATGTATTTCTAGTCCCACACGTGTCATCCTGTTATGTATTCATTGCTGGGTGCACTTTCTGGGATAATTTAGTACTCCTATATACAGTGGAAAATGCAGCATTATAAATAATATTCTATGGGGAGTTTTAATTGGGATTTTGGATGGTTGGGGAACACTAGGAGGACAGCTGGGGAAAATGTCTTATCTGAAAATAACTGTCAGACTGGTTCACACACTGAGCTGTCACCGAATTCTGAAAGATATGAGATGTTAGAAGAGCTTGTCCTGCCCCATTACACTGGAAGGAAGTGAGGAAGGGAGTGAGGAAGGAAGGGAGGAAGGAAGGAAGGCTATAGGTTTTAAGGCACAGATAAAATGCTTTCCAACTAGCAACTAGGGACCAGCCACACACCAGCTACATAAGGTAACATTATCCTGTCTTAGCGGTTGACAGTTTGCCAACCATCTGCTGACTGGCAATACATACAGCACAATAGCTTTTTACAATTTGGCTGCTACACACAAGTCAGTGTTTTCACACGTACGTTTCCCTCTGTTCACACTGTTACATTTTAAATGACACACCCTTAAAAATAAACCTTGTCCATCTATGCTCTTTCAGCAATTCCTACGTCTAATGGAGTTTTTTTCTGTGTGTTTGTGTGTGCAATGATTTTGCTAAATCGGACCCTGAAAATGTGAGTGGTTGGGGTGGAGTCACAGTGTGTCATTATTTTCTGATTTTGCTGAGTAAATAAACCACGCTGGAAGGAAACACTTGAGTTCAGCAAATGAAAAATGTGGTGGAGTGACATCATTGTGTGTGAAACTGCCTGTCACTTTTTTATGTTTATTAATTGAAAGTAGGTGTCAGAACAACAGCTGATGCATGATCCTGTGTATGTGTGTGTGTGTGTGTGTGTGTGTGAATGTTGCAGCATACTTTGGGTTCCAGGCTAGGCCCGCAATGCTTTTTTCAGCTCTTAATTGTCTCCTTCAGAATGAAAACCAATCCTGATGTTCACCTTGTTTTAAGTCTTTATTTTCTGCTACACATTGAATTTCTCTCCATTTTCTGGTCTTTGATTTTCTGCTTCGTGGCTTCTAGCCTCATTGAAGCCGCAGCTCACTGCAGTCTGTGTTTCTATGGTACACTCCTGCAGCAAATGGCCCAAAACACCCCCCCTCAAAAAAAAACTTTGAAAAGACAATCCAAGCACTCAGACACAAACTGCTGATGCGTTGTAATATTGTCAAAGACTGAACAATTTTTAAGCAACCTAATTTGTTTCTGATGAGGATCCCCAGACTCCTCGCTGACTTTTGGTGAGATTATTCTTTCCAGTAGGTTTATCAATATGTTCTAGAGCCTCAAAGGAGTGAGGTCTATAAATGGATGGATACATGGATGGGATGGGTGGGGGGATGGTTGAATGCATGGAGGGATAGATGGATGAAACTGCACAAAAGCTTTGTGAGCACCACTGGGTCTAAACCTGAGGGTAAGAAACAATACAAACTCAATCCCTCTATAATAATTTTCAAAAACATTTTGCTGCTTTTCTTGCTTTTCTTCTTTCCCTCTCTCAACATAAACACCACAGGTCTTAGACACTGCAACTCACAACAATCATAATATAATCTGGGAAAAGCTATATGCAATTGACATTACAAGACACTTAGCATTCAAAATTGTCAATGAAAAGTGGAATCAATGTGATTATTGTGTCTATATGATGCACAATATTCCATTAGTTGTCATGAACGGCTCTCAGACATTTGGCAACAATTCAACAAGCAAACAAAAGCCTCATCAGCACTGTGTATTTGTTCTGTAGACTTTCATGAAATGATATGAGCTACCAATATTCAGCATAAGCATAATAAGCACCTCAAGTGGCTAACATGACTCATTTGCTTAACAAGACTTGAGTGGTGGCACAATAGAAAACATTAATTATTCGTAACACCTGAGCTGGTAATTTGTGAGTGTTATGAGTCGCTGCATCTGGATTATGCATGGCTGTTAAAAATACCTCAGCAGCTCCATGCCACACAGTGCAGGAGTGGATTTCATCAACACGGCCTGCTGTAAATCCTTGGCTCAGCAGAGGCTACAGTTTATCACAAGCACAAATCTGCTCCCCTTTCTTACTTGATCCATTCACTGATACGCAAAGGAATTCAATCAGGCCGAGCTTCCTGACATAAAAAGGATTTCTCATTGCGGTGGCAGGACTATAGTGCTGGACTGACTTCAATAGCGCGCCAGACCTTTAAGGATGGTCTTTTGTTGCTCAACATTAAAGGTGACCCCACGCCTTTATCCCCGTGATTGAGCAAGTGCTAATACTCATCATTGGACTGAATTGAAAGATTGCTTGGCGACATCATGCTTTACCGGGAACAAACTGGGCTGCACCTTCTAATTTTCACAGCTCACCAGCAGAATGACTGCAGCAATGTGTCTTCCCTGATTTAAATCTGTGGAGCAATGCAGTCAAGCTGTATTATCTTTGGGAAAGAAATGTGATTTGTATATAGAAAGTCATTAAGTTAAACATATCCTTTTTCCATTGGGGAAATGAGTGATGTAAAGTAATCTGAGTCCACTGAGAGAATACATGTATGGATTTGTAGAGTTGTTGTTTTTACCGCATTCTTGTGAATTTTGTGAATCATCTAATTGCTTTAAATGTGCAATTCGCTCAATTTAACAGTCTAGACTGATGTTGATTTAAAGTGATTTTTTTTCAGTTTTTCTAGCTGGAGAATTAGATCACTGAGGCTACCCAATCTAGTATCTGATGATGAAAAGAAACTCAAGCCTGCTCGCAGTGTATATTGTTATGCATAGAAATCCCATATATAAAAGATGACTGAGAACTACATCGGTCCAACCTGATATAGGACATTTTTCACCCAAAACCTGTTATGCATAGAAAGCCCAGCCTCACCATATGCTCCCAGATGAACCCACACGTTGGCTTACTGCGGCTATTGATTATGGAGCTGTGTTTACTATTCAGATGCCTATTTCTGCCTGTTTTGTGTTGTTCTATTGAATGCTCTATTGAATGCTTCATCATCATAACAACTGACTATATAATGTATGCTGGAAGAATAGGATAAATTATATCACACTTTTTTTTAACAATGAACTTATGAGTGTGAGTTGTAAAACTTTTGCATTTTCTGTTTCCCACACTTCTTGTCTACAAGTGTACCAAATTTGAGGTTGATATCTAAAAGAACTCATGGCCAAAATGTGCAGTTTATGTGATCATAATTGACCTGACAGAAATATGTCATTTATGAAATCATGTTGCAATGTTTTCAGTGATATGGTTGTATGCAAAAAAAGCACTTACAGATTACATAGAGATTAATTCTTAAAGATAAGACTCAAGTAATGTACCATGATATTGAATTTCTGACAAAGACACATATCCGTGTGCTGCGCTCTAACATTAACAAGCATGGCAGCCACAAGCAGAGTAATTCCTGTGACATTACGGCAAGTTGCACTTGTATTCGTCTTTCCATCAATACCACATCTGTGTGTAATAGACATTTTGGGCCTTAGGTAATGCTTTCATAATGCTATATAGTGCTATATAGTGAAGCAATTTCCTGGTAAAATTCATGGCAGAAAGAAGAAAGCTTCAACTTGAAATTGAATCAGTATCACAACACAGGAACACATGCTTAGATAAATATTGATCTCTGTGTGGGTTGGAATTCTACAAACACAATTTTAGTCCAGGCAGATGAACATCAATGACAGTATAGCAACTCATACTGACAAGGGAAACGGAATTCTGTATGAAAGTAAATAGGGATTTTTAGATGAGCAGGCCAAAAATACGTGATGTTTTTTGTTTAAGAAAGGTTAGCCCAACTTTGTTTTTCTTGTATGTTTATCCATAGTTAGGTAGTTATAAGTTAACTTTAATGTAACAACTCCCATAGGGAATGAATCTGTTGCAAAACTTCTGTTTTTTCTGGTGTTTTCTGTCTTCATTTTGTTGTTTCCTTCCAGGCAAATATAAAAAGCCCACAGTGAAGAATTAAAAGGGAATGCATCACTGGTTCTAGCCTCCATGCCAGCTAGAATTCAGATTTCGCCCATAGCTTAAAAATGAAACTTTATTTTCTTTCTACTTTTTGAAAAGAAGTGGCTTTCATTTCATGCTCCATATTTGCATTAAGGTGCAAATCAGAAACTTTAAATGTACTGTAAATAAGTTTGTAGCAGTTCGGCCAACTCACTACTTGTTGCAAGAATGGAGTTTTCTTCTATTCCTTTTCTTGTCAATACACATCAAGCTATGACATGTTGACTTGCCTAAAGCTGAGTTAAGCAGTTCAACATCGTCTCAAACAAGCTTCCTTAACAAAGCACATCACAATAGTTTCAATTGTCCACCCGTGCTTTTGACTAAACTGAAATTTTTCAATCATAAAATGGTGCTGAAGATGGATGTTTTCATGTTCGACTAAGTATCTTTTTGACATCATGAAGTTCGTTTGAACACATTTCTGTCATTGAACTCAACGGTGAACTTGGTCATTAAGAAATGGCAAGCCGTGCAGAGGGCACAATTTGAGGGTATGAGCAGCAAAACAAAAGTAATTGATGTTGATGATTGATATCAACTTTTCAGTTTCACTCCTGCAAACTCTGTTCTATTATAATGATGTGCAATCTTTGGCTCTACTTGTTTGACCTGGAAAGCATTCTGTGCCTGTAGAGTATCGTGTGTGTGTGTGTGTGTGTGTGTGTGTGTGTTGGCAGACACGTTGCTTTTAGCCAAAGACTAAATTCCACAACAACTGTAGTGTTTATTCACAGCAATGAAAGTATTTTAAAATTGCATTCACACTGTCATTATAGCTCATGCTCCCACCACTGATCACACCACTTATCAACTGAAATGTTCTTCCATACTGGACCCAAAAGAGCAACCTATCTTAAAAAATGTTGCCAAGTAGCAGAATTTGATTGCATTAGTGCTTTGGCATAACAAACTGCTTTCTTTAACTTTCCCCAAAGAAACTGCATGCTGCGCCTGTTTCCATAAAAAGATGGCATTGATTAATGCAATACTGCTGTTTTTTATTCACGTGCAGGATTAACATGTGATTCATTATCACAGAATTGATCCTGTTTAGTGGGTCTCTAAGGTCGTAACATTAATAGTGAACCAGTAGCTACCAGCATACTGGCTGCACATGGGGGCGGTGGATGCTATAATCCTGCCATGTTGTGCTTGAGAACAGAGAGAGAAAGCAGAGAAGTGCAAGTGGGGCTGAGGGGGCTACACTCGATGGTGCGCAGCCCCTGCAGTGGCCACCACGCTGTCTTTATTAGTTTAGCCGCACAAGGCTG
>OMOW01022039.1:0-15916 GCA_900312555.1 Lamprogrammus exutus | reverse complement strand
CAGAGCTGGAGCAGGTGGCAGTGGAGGAGCTCCATCGGCACTTTGAGGAGCAGGGATCTCCAGTTATGATGGGAGGGGATAGGGACAACTCCTCTAAGGGGATCTTAGGGGTCTGCACTGGAGAACAGGGGAGCTACCTGCTTGTCCTGGACCCTCATTACTATGGATATCCATTGGAGAAAGCAGACTTGCAGAGGCGAGGATGGGTGGCGTGGAAAAGAGTATCATCTCTGGATCAGTGTTCATTTTACAATCTGTGTATGCCCCAGACTGTTAAAAAGGGAAAGTAAACCAAGTTACCACAAACAATCATTTATTTCTAATTGGCCAATCAGCTAAATGTGTAATTTCCTTGTCTAGATGCTGGTTGTTAAGTGCAAGCAGGGCTAAGAGAGAGTGTGTTATTGGTAGGAATAAAACAGAACGCTGATGCTGTATTGTCGGTGTTAACATTTAAAAGGAGTGAAGAATCAAACTAATAAACTCTGTATGTCCTCTTTATGGCTCCATAAAACCTGTGCCATTTCCTTGGATATGCAAATGACACCATTTAATTTCCATTTATTTAATCTTCAACATCAGATTCTTACCATAAGTCGATACAGAAATGGATCGTAATGATCAAAAACAGGATTGGGACTTAAATTATTGTTTTACTGAGTGAATGAATGCGCTTCATTGAAAATGTTTGAAAACTGCTGCCTTTTTAAAAATGTTTCAATGAGCAGACATTTCATTGAACTTTATGAGACAGATTCCAATTAATTTCTCATTTTCTTGTCTACAACAAAATCTGACAACATAGCTCAGTTCAGTTCAAATTAATATCTAATTACAAGAACCTTTCTAAAATAATTTGATAAAGATATAACAGTTCTTGTAAAACACAAATTATCATTATTATCATGGTTACATCAGATATCTGGTACACAGTCATTGTAGAAGATCTGGAAGTTCTTGTCCACATCCATTCTCCCTTTGAGGAATTTCTCAAGATTCTTCAGAGGAACCTCAACCATGTTGTTGTTGATATGGTCGTTGAGCCCGTAGGCACCAAATACAGGGAACTTGTAGCGCACAAAGTATGGTGCATTCTGGTCAAAGTCTGTGCAGCAGTAGGCTGACCACATGTACTCTGGTACACCGACCCGGTCTAGGTTGTTGCGACGGATCATGCTCCCAGAGGTGGTGACCCCATTGACCACGTAGGCCTTGCCACGACAGTAGTTGTTGAGGCGTTTGCGGATGACGTCCTGGTGTTCAGCCCAGGGACCCATGTTGAACTCCCTGATCTGGGGCACCACGTTGGTTAGGGTGTAAGTGGAAGCTTTGTCCATTGGGTCAGCCTGGTGCTCATCTGGATTTAGTTGGCTACGTTCATATTTAACCACATCAGCGTAATCCTCCAGGACAGCCTGGGTGTCCTCAAAGTTCATGTGCATGTTTGAGGATTGGGGGAAGGACTCCATGTTACTGCTGCTCTTTTCTGAGGCCAGCTAGAGAAAGAATAAAAAAACATGTTTGAAATGATACTTAAGGCAGTTTGACTAGGAAAACAATTTCTCTTATTCATCTTTTCCTTTTTCCTTTTATCACTAGAATATTTATCACATTGTCAAAAAGACATCCACCTTTTGCATAACTCAACACTAGAGTGTGTATGGTAATGACAACACTATCTTCTAGTTAAGCCATTTTATAGGCAATAAAGCATCTTATCAGAAGCTTCGTATTTATTCATAGTAGCAGTAATTTAGTGGCCTCAGTTTAAATGTGTATATATGAACAATGTTTTATTTGTCTAGAGATGTAACGGAACCCTGTTAAATGTAGCTGAGTATGCATAGATCTATATGGATAGGTGTACAGTTATGATTTAGTACTACAAGCTATAGTTCAATACACAGAAAGCACAAGATGCAACAAATTCAATTAAAACTCAATTTGAAACTCAGAATTGCAGTAAATCTGTGACCCAAATGATTATTTTGGAAATTTGCAAAACGCACCTGGGGCTCAAACATCCAAGGGAAGTCCACCTTCTTCTCCCCGTCTGACTTCTTGAAGGTGTAGGCCGAGTACATGGGGATGTGCCTGTGGGGGTCGTAGAGGGTGACGTAGCGGGGTTTATCCTCGTAGCGCTGGCAGATCTTCCTAAAGGACTTGCTGAGGTATCCGCGCGGTGGGGTGCCCATGTACAGCGAGTCCTTGCAGCGCTCTGCATGGTTGAAGTCCTCTACCACTCCAGCCTCGGTTCCATGCAGCAGCACAAATGTCAGCAAGATCATAGTCACGGCCGGGAGCATGGCACTGTTTTCTGATATCAGCACCATCATTGCAGCTTCTTCACCCCTCACCTTCTTTTTTCTTTTAAACCTCTCTTCCACTTTACCTGTGAGTATATCTGATTTTCACCCCTAACACACCACTGCGACTTGTCTACCAAGCTTCTGCAGCTAACACCTCTGTCCCTGCCTTATCAGCACTGGCATTATTTCCCTTCCTGTCACATTTGTAGTTTCAACAAAGTGGACTTCCATTGTAAAGTCTTTTCCATATATTCAAAGTTGAGACTGGTGGAGTTCCTTCTGTCCATATATTCAAAGTACCACAGGTGTCATGGCAGTAATTCAAAAGGGGTGAATGTTATCAATTTCCAGTCTTGTAGTTTTTAGTATTGAGGTGAGAGAGAGAGAGTTAGAGAGAGAGTGTAAATGCAGGTGAGGGACAAACTGAATCTGTTGGAATGCCTTAGTAGATGGGAGATGAACAGCCCTCCAACTTCATGTAGTTTGTTTTTTACACTAATGCAACACAACAGTGTGTTTGTCTCTCAACTGTTTTCACCTGATGAGAATTCACAGTAAAATCTTAAGTCTCTTGAACAACACACGTAGAGTGAATTTAGAGTGAATAGAGTGAAGTTTTATCACATGAAAGGCTTGGAAATGTGTAATGTGATCAAAGGCTGAAATACAAAGTGAGAAGACTGAAATCTTCACACACACTTGAGAAAATGAGGAAAAACCACAGGAGTTGTTTCATGTTTTTAGAGCCATCCAATTTATTATTCTAGTGATTGACCCACGAGGAAATAGTTTAGTATCAAAATTAGAATGAGTTACAGTGTTTTGCTGTGAAAATGGCAGAAATGAAAAAATGAAGCTTGATGAGATGAGTTCACTCGCAGTTCACAAAGCTTTATTTCTGCAAATTAGACAAGACAAGGCAACTTCTTTGTTATTGTTAGTACAACCAAAGTCAATTTTTCATGCAATCAATCAAGTTAAGAGCACTATCAATACATCTGTGTGGTGTTAGTAATAAGAGCGAATGTACACTTAAATAAAAGCATATAATGTGACATCTGATTCTGTTTCTGTGCCTTGATTAAGTATTTTCCGGGAGTCTATTGTAAAAGAAGAACAGATAATGATCAAGTTAAGGCAAAATGGCACTCTAATCTTTCCTAAACAGCTGTTTTGGAAGATGGTGGGACACAGTCCCCCACAAAGATCTGAAAGTTCTGGTCTACAAAGGTAGACTTCTTGAGGAACTCCTTCAGCTTCTGGACAGAGATTTCCAACACCTGGTCATTCTCCTCTTCGTTGAGGCCATAATGAGCAAAGGCCGGGAACTTGTAGCGCTCATTATAAGGTGCATTGTGATCATAGTTAACACAGCAGTAAGCGGACCACATGTAGGTGGGCACTGCAACACGGTTGATGTTTTGCCGTCGGATCATCTTTCCGGAGGTGGTGATGCCTGTGACTACATGTGCCGTTCCACGACAATAATTGTTGAGGCGCTTGCGGATAACCTGCTGCTGGATGTTCCAGATTTTGGTGTTGAATTTGGGCACAAGAGGCACTACATTAGTCAAGGTGTACGTGGCGGCCTTGTCTTCAGGGTCACTCTGATGTTCATCTGGGTTGAGGGTACCACGCTCATAGAGAACGGCGTTTGCGTAGTCTTCCAGAACAGCTTGGGCATCTTCAAAATTCATGTGCTTGTAACTGCTTGGGAATGGCTGCATCTCGCCTGTGTCAGCGGACGTGGAAAGCTGTGACAAACAGACAGAGCGAGACCCAGAGTAATTAAGATGGAGATTCTGATATTACAGAACAGCTACATTAACATTAACTGAAATATTTACACAGGAATGCTGACATGATTTCAGTACAAGCCAAATTTCTAATTGTATTACCTGAGGTTCATACATCCAAGGCACATCCACACATTTCTCTCCATCAGAGCGTTTGAAGGTGTAGGCAGAGTAGACAGGTATATGATCCACGGTGTTGTAAAGTGTCACATAGCGTGGCTTGCTGTTGTAACGCTGGCAAATGAAGTGGAGGGAGTCGTAGCCCAGCCCTGATGGTGGAGTTCCCATGTAGAGAAATTCCCTGCAGTCCGGAGACAACTGGGTTTCCACTGAGCCTCTTACCACTGATGCTATGATGCCGATAAGAAGGAAGCCCAGCTCTGTCCAAAATGCCATGCCTTCAACGTCACACCAAAAGCTGTCAAACCCTGGATATACGCCAGCGGAGAATTTCTATTCTTTCTTTTTGAAAATATCTTTGTGAGCTGCTGCAAATACTTAAATGTCTTCCTGTATCTGCTCATGGAGTTCAGTAGAAGAGCTAATACAGGATTCACACTCAGTGTTCTCTAATCAGGAGTCAGTATGCAAAGCCACACTCCCCTTACACCTGGACAGATCCACCCATGATGGGCAGCAGGAACAGCAAGCCAATAGCAAAGACATCTGCGTTCTAGTTTCTCTTATTGGTGCAGTAGTAAGAATGTGTAGCTCAGGAGTTTGTGGTCAGATCTCCACAAATAAGCAGAATTTTATTGCCTTAAAGTTAAGGTCACAACATTTCTGTATAATTCAGCATAAACACTGTTGACAGAGCATTTGAATAAATTACAACAGTGTCCAAAAGTGAGGCCACTGGTTTTGTACTTGTTACATCATGCACACAGAGGTATATTGTTCATACTGTATATTGTCATCCTTTTGGCATGACGGTAGAACAGCTTATAAACTTTTAGTATAAACTTACAATGAATTCCTCTTGATATGTAAAAAATTGAAAATTCAAAAAATGTAATTCAAAGACATATGGACAAATGAAATTAATCAGCAAAGTAAACTTAAAATCATGAAAATTTGGAATATCACTTTAATGTAACAGACCAGTATTATACAGTATTTATTGACACACAGCAGGTTCAATCCAGTGTGTCATAATTAAAGCTCATCACGATAGAGTTAATAAAAAAACAATTCATTAACACAGTCTCGGAAAGAATAGTGAGTGAATGCTGAAAGGTCACAGGGGTCACCATGTAGGTCAGATGTGTAAGCAGCAGACATCAAGGTGTGCGAGCCCTGCCTGTCCTCTTTGGACTGGGTGGAGGGAGAGGAAAGGAGGAAGAGGGAACGTTCAAGTGTTCATCTTTAGGAAGTATTGCGCATGACAGAACGTCCTGTGTATAAAGCTTATTTTTACAGATATGTAAGCAGGAGCATGTACATGTAGCCATAACACCATCCAATTCACACAATGGGGCTTATTGATCTGCTAAAATGTGTCAGCAATCTGTATTTAAAGTCTAGTCATCATTCAAAAATGTCACCTATTGTAATGTACAGTTTTTAATGTCTTTATTCCACAGACTGTTTACACGTAAATTACCTCACCCACCCAATATATTTCAGTAGATGCAAGTTCCCATACTTTCAAAGTTCTCAGTTTAGAGTGAATGTATACTTTGTAATGATTCGGCATTATAAACTAATTCCATCATTAGATGATCCATTTCAGGGTGATCTTCCTAGTGTACATTTATTGCTCCTCAGTATACTTATTCAGTGACACTTCATTTGTTCAGAGCTATGCTGTTCAAAACAATTATTAGCTACAGAAAGCCAATGAGAGCACCAATGAGGTAGAATATTCCTTTCATGATCATACGTTTTGTTTAGGTACATTTGGACTATATGGAATCTTATCTGATTCACATGACAGACACATATTTTGCCGTTTCTGTATCATAAACCCAAACACACACAACAAAAAGTCAGCAGTATGTCTTAGATTGATTGACATTGGCATTAATTTGGCATCTAAAACTCTTCCATCAAAGTCGATACTGTTTATGTTGTATACCGTTCCATCCTTATTTAACACCGTCTTTCGGTTCGATTTCCAAAAAGATGCAATAAGACAACTTAACACAATCTCTATTCTTTTTGGAGTTAGTTCCTTTGTAGAAGAGATTTAGGCTAAGAAAATGTTCATCACACTGAAGAATGGGTCACTTCTCTCCTTCTCTTCTTAAAGGGGTTTTCTGACACACAGCCCTTGTAGAAAAGAGTCAGGTCACTGTCCACGTCTGTCTGTCTCTGCAGGAAGCTTTCCAAAGTCTTCAGAGGGACCTCCATCACACTGTGTCCTGTCTGTTCATTCAGTGCATAGCCCCCATAACTAGGGAACATGAATCTCACCTCATACGGGGAGTTACGGTCAAATCGTGGGCAGCAGTATGCCAGCCATAAGTGTTTTGGGATCGCAATGCGCTCCCTGTTATGTCGCTGAATTGTCGCCCCAGAAACAGTCACCCCTGTCACCATGAAAGATTTCCCATAGCAGAAGTTGTTGAGGCGCCGGCGAATTATGTCCAAGTACGGGTTCCAGGACGTCTCCAGGAAGTCTCTAATTAATGGAACCACGTTGGTCAGGGTGTAGGTGGAGGATTTGTCATCAGGTTGTGCTTGGTGCAGATCAGGATTCAGGGGGCCACGTCCATATTCTACAGCATCTGTGTAGTCCTCCAACACGGCCTGGCTGTCCTCAAACAGGGGGTGAGTGTTGTCACTTAGGGGCAGGGCTTTCATATTACCGCCCTCATCATCAGAAACCAACTGCACAGAAAAGAGGTGAAATGTGGCATCATTAAATTTGAAACCCGACTGTAAATATGGAGCCAATGTGGCAACGCCTGTTTGACATTTGGCTCCACCCAGGCTTCCTTACTTATGACGATAATCCTACACATTAAGATACTGTACATGCATTAGCTTCTGAGGGAGACCTGGGAAATGTACATACAAATCTATACTGTTCTGCATTGCTAAGCCAAAGACAACAACGCTGCTCGGTGTACCTGAGGTTCATACATCCAGGGTGTGTCCATCCTCTTCTTCCCATCAGACTTATTGAAGATGTAAGCCGAGTAGAGGGGAATGCGGCGACTGCCATCGTACAATGTGGCATAGCGCATTTTGTCTGTGTACCTCTGGCAGATCCTCTTCAGGTTGGTCCCTCTGATTCCCGCAGGTGCTGTTTGCATGTAGAAAAACTGGCTGCAGTCCTTGAAGTTGTCTGACACGCTCGCACTCGCCAGGATGGATGCCATCAGCAAGGTGAAGGATAGGAAGTAGCCCCAGAAGAGAGGCATCTTCATACAAGTGAAGTACATTTGAGTGTTTGTTAGAGCTAACATGAAACAGGTTGTTTTCTCATTGCATATATATTTCCTAATGATGAAGTGGAGTGTGATGACTGTTGTGCATGGACACAGACCTGGCATGCAAAGCAGCAGTGGCCTAGACTGGATCCATTGGCTGGATGTTGAGCTTATCAGGTCATATAATGTCTGTGCAGCATCGTATCTCAACCTGCAGGCTTCTGTTATTCGTGTTCTTTAATACTTCCCATGAATTTGCTCTGTTAAGAGAACACAATAAACAAATACACCGGTCGAAACCCTTACCTCTCCATCAGAGTGATGTGAACACAATTCTACAGTAGCAATATAAAGTTATTAAAATTAGTGAAGAGATTTTTGATGCACAGAAAAGCTTACTTTGGATCCTTTTCCATCCATCTTTTCCCACTTTTAATGTGACTTTGTAACAAACAGATTATTCTGATTATCCCTCATACAGACTAGATGTTCCTGTAGGATTTCCTCTCTCTTACTGGAATAGCCAAATCTGATAAAGAGCTTACAAACATCTACGGGACCTCATTATTAATCATTGATTAGGTGTTTAGCTGCTTATGACAATGTTCTTCACATCCGGGCTCAGGGTCAGGGTGACAAAAAGAACGCCATTTCTAACAAAGAGCTTCCAGGCCCATCTAAATTCTTGCAAAACAATACAATGAATTACTCCAGACTATGTCGGGAAATGTCTTATGGCCTGCTGAGACCAAAGTTGAACTTTTTTTGACCTGAGCAGCATATGTTTCACACACAGCTCACATCACAGCTCATGACCAAAAAACACCATATTTGGCATTAAGAAGGTGGTGGCAACATCATCTTTCGAACTCTGTCAGAAAGATTAAGAGGACTTTGACTTTGCAGTAAGATAACGATCTAAAGCACACAAGGCGTGTCTTTAGTAAAGGAGGCTCAAAAAAGTGAATGGCCCAGTCAGTTCCTAGACTACTTCTACTTGTTTACCTAAATCTATGTCTGTTGCTAGGTCAAATAGAAGGTGGAAAGGGGTCCATCATGGTTTGACTTGGTTTCAAACTTTACACTACCAAAATGTACAATTTCACTAAGCTCCACACGACTTCAGTGCCTGTAATGACTTCTGCAAAAAAATGTTTATTTGGTTCACACTTAGTGGCTGAAAGAATGTACTTGTGAGTAAAGTGTCAAATTAAGCATTACATTCTACATCTAAGTTGATCACACCTTTGTCAGAACACTCATATAGTATGCAGATGTGGTCAGATAGTTCGACTGTCAGACTCACGCATGTTGATAGATCTGACCACATACACACAAAGTTCCGCACCCTCAGATCGAGAGTTCTTCTTGTTATCCGTTCATTATAGATATAACTAATATATACAGATACACAACAGGAGACCTACAAATTACATGTAAAGGTGCAATTATAAAATGACAGCATAAGCCTCAAGTAAATAAGGTACTAAAATAATTACATGAATCCACTCTGATGTCGAAGCTTCTCCTTTTAATGTTAAATTGATTACAAAGCGATATCTGACAATAACAGAGACATAGTAGATGTATCATAGTAGTATATTTAGTCCACATTTCTAAACAGAAGTATTGCAGTGGATTTCCATTTAATCCGTAATTTGGTATAGTTTACAATCTTCCCAACTGCACCTCTGCTGATACACCAGCAGAGGTGCAGTGTATGTTCAGTCAGGCAGCGTCTTCACTGTCATACAACCATCACCTCATGCTAACAGTACAGGCTGATATGTCAGGGAGGCCACTTTTCATGCTCAGTGTAGGATTGATTTCATTTGTGGCAAAGAAGTCAGGTTTTTCCCCCCATTTGCAAAGTGATTTTAATCTCTTTTTACACACATCATCGTTTATCATGATGAAAATAGCATTTGTTTCTTTGTAGTTTGTTGTTTATATTCTATTTCGAATTATTACATTTTATACATTGTTTCAATATCCCTAAGACAGACAGTATGCTTTAAAACTCCTGAATTTAACTGGCAAGCTATTTCAGTGCAAAAACAGAGGTTACACAGCACATTGTGGACTCAAGTCTTAAACTTAAATGTATTTCTAAGATGAATTCAGTTTTATTTTACAATAGAGGCTTTGCAGTTCTGTTTTGATATTTTCTGCTGGTGCAATCTCAAGTTGCCAGGATCATCGTGAGTCAGTCCAAGCCGGACAAGTTCAGCTTTATCAAACAGGAAGTACAGAGCTCCTGCTATCGGTGAGAAATCTGGTCCAAATTTCATTGCAGAAGCTCTGATATGATCATATTAATTTATATTGTCTGTAATGAGTTCATTTTGAGATTGTATGTTCTTTCCTCCTCAGGTACTATGTGAAAAACAACCCACCACTCCACCCCAAGTTTGTCCAGTCTGTAAAAAACCTACCGCAACAGTACAGCAACCAGACCAAGCCTCATTACATGAATCATCATCATTACAGCCGCAAAGTTCAACTGGGTGGCAGATTGAAGAGTGTTACTTCCGTGCAAAGGTGCAAGGCAGCGCTAGATGGCTACACGGCGATGGAAGTGAGGAACTGCTTAAATGCGCAGGCCGCAGCATGGGGACGAGTGAGTAGTTCTAAAACAAAAAATCAGGCTGAGTATTGCAAGAGTGCCGTGAAAAGACATCAAAAACTGGACAGTTTCAGTAATACCTTCAGGCACAGGCTCACCCAGGTGGTAGGGGGGTCGTACAGGCAATGCAACTGACCTCCTGTCTCTACAAAGGCCTTTCAAGAATGGAAAAGAAGCCTCAAAACCTCCATGACCTCTACTCCTCCCGCAATAGCCTGTGGGTCAGCCAGGACATACTGGGTCACTTGAGAATGGCACTGTGGACGACCCCCTGACCTTTGTCATGAAGAATACGGAGGAGAGCAGCAAGCTCGAAGTTCAAGCTCATATGTCCCCTCTTATTGAGCTGTGAACTTGTATTAATGCTACCATACTTGCTCTCAGACTGCTTTATCACAGGTGTCTGGTAACATGTAAGATAATGCTTAATGTTTTTATAGGGCTTGGTTAAAATTGTAACTGTTAATATCTTGATCTAAATATTTTGTAACTAGACAGATAATTGCTCTCAGTTAGATGAAAATTGTGTTATAATCATTGTGCATTGAAACATTTCCAAATATGGCAAAAACACTTAAACTCCTGTTTCCGTTCTCCTTTTCTGAGTTATTATTGAACTATTAAGCTTGCATTTTTCCACACTTACTAAACACTTATTTAAAAACAAAGCAAGTTAACACTTGTTGCCACCGGATGAAATATTGTTAACCACAATCAAGGATGACTTTACATTGGTTTTCATTTTTGAACAGTGTTAACCCTCATGAAGCATTTGTATATTTACAGTATATATATTTTTAAATGTTAATAATGCTGAATAACACAATAAGGCGTGTAACCACTATAAGATATAGATGGGTTATAGGTTGTAAAAAGGGGATTAAAGGAACACACTCCATGATGGGTGTGTCCAATCAGCATGACTCTCCATTAAATATCTTTTTTGGACAATATTAAACATTAGCTCACTGTTTACAACTCATGGAAGCTCAACCAAATTAATCATAATGAAATTTAGAAGTCAAAATAAAATTAACAATAAACCAGTCATGCTATGGCTGTTTTTCGATTTGTTACTGTTCAATTTCGAATTTACAGAAAACCTTAGGAGTTTTAGTAACTGATCTGGATTATTGTGCGTTTCAACTTTACATGTATGAAATGCCAATGAAACTCAACAGCGCCCTCTGCTGATTATATACTGCTACTTCATGCTATAAATATTGCACATGCCCAGTCCCGACCATGCTCTGCTCGCCACTGTAGTTTAGAGGGCATCGACGCATAATAGTATAGATTATTCCTTTGTGCATTCCGAACATTAGCTGCAGCTATAAGTTTTACGTTTAACAGAGAATTGTCCAGATGTTATTCCCGATGATGTGTCCGCACGTTGCTGTCTCGGCGGCGGCATTCCTCCAGCTCCATGTCAATGTTGACCTCGCTTCATGGCTGATTATCAAATCCACGCAGCAAATGTGCGGTGGGCACAGAAAAGCGTTGCACTAATGCACAGTGCGGTCCACGAGTGTCTGGGGCCGTAAACACGGGTGTTTTTTAAATAGGGGTGTGTTTGCTCTGCGACAACATTGGTTCGCCGCTTGTCAATGTACAGTCACGTGGTGTGACACGGACGGCCATGTTTCAGAAACACAAACAACAAGAAGAGCAGCGACTAGGAGCCAGCAGACACACACTGATACGCAGCAGCGACCGTTGGAGGAGAGGGAAAATAATAAAATACAGAGCACGACTTTCTGAAAGTACGATTCTATCGAATGAAAACGTTTACAGTGTTTAACGAGACCAATGCATGCGAAAGATTGGCTGTAGACACATCGTGCAGACAAGCAGTCTGGTAGCTACAAACAGTGAAGGTAAGCAATGGTTCCTCTTTGCAGTTTGTCTTTTAGCTAGCTGGCTAATGTTAGCTAACAAGCTAACTTCGATTGATTCAGCTCAATTGATATGGATTGAATATCGACAAAATTTATTTTCCGTAAGTTATAGCCAGGGCTAGTGCCCATTCGCTACTGTCGGCATTCAAGTTTTGTCTATATTGCATTAACCTTTATCGTAACTCCGACGCCAGAGTGGAGGTGGTCGTCCGCACATTGGCGGAGCAGGCCGGGGAGACGGATCCCAATACTCCGCCCCCTCCGCCATCATATCTGGTGTCATTTGAACCTACAAGCGAAGGCCTTTACGATCAGCGCATACCTAGAACTAGGTTAGGTATCCTGCCAGTGTTATGCAACTGAAATGTGATATGGTGGGCCAAATATTGTTGTAACTGTAGGTATATCGTTCAATGCTGCCGGACTTTACTATCTGGCATTAGCATTAGCATTAGCTTGAAAGACGGACAATGTGGAATGCAGCGCGAGCTTCTTACGGTTGCTAACATCAACTCGTGCTATTCATCGGTATGTTAGCCACTTTCATGGCCCAAGAATTTAGCATTGTTCAGCGAAGGGAAGTCGAATTGGTGCACATTTGGTATCAACCGTACAATAGTTTTACTTGCAGCTTGAAATGAATGCGTTTTTGAAGGATGAGCTACAAATGGTTGAACAATCTCATATTCTTAACAGCCTTTTTCCTGCTTGATATCAGTTTCCTCGGTGTAAAGTTTGTGCTTCACTTCTTTTACGGTTATGCGTGTATGGATGATGAAATAATGACGAATAAGAGTAATTCAAAACTGAGTTATATGTTTGTGTTCACCGATTTAAGTCCCGGTACTCACTAAATATACAAAACACCATTCATTATGTCCACAGTGTCATATTCTCGATCATTCATATATTTCATTAGACCACCCATTCTAAAGTAGTCCACCAGACAGTAATTGTGCACTGTAAAAGAAATTGAGCAAGCTCATATCCACCTAAGTGAACTAGTTTAACATTTAAACTTAGTAGTCTTGTTTTCCTAGCTTTTACCACCATGATTAAGTTGTTTTGTCACACACTTGGTAGTGAATATGGGTGAATTAATATCACAATTATGTGTACAGAATTACCTTGATATTCATATGTGTTACATTAATTACTAAGTTATTCGAAATTTTGGCAAATCTACTGTGCCATTGACCCAAATGATTTTAGGATTTTGGTAGAAGAGAAGCATATACATTTTCCAAAACTTATTTTCTGTAGAATGTTTGATTTAAAAAAGAAAAAAAAAGAAAAGCTGTTTATTTTCATTGATACTTGACTTCACTAATCACCCAGCTATTTTCCTTGTCTTAAATGCATGTGTATTGCAGCTTTAGATATCTTTTATTTAATGTCCATTGAACTAGCTGCTAGACAAGTATACCACATGGGTATTCCACTGCAGTCATGTTATATAAAATTGATCCATATTGTCAACCCTTTTTGGGCATACAAAGTCTACATGTGGCATTATCAGGCATGACCTGGTAATTGTTGATCTGACGTAAGCTGTGGCTTCTCCCACTTCGCGTCATGGAATTATGAAATTTGTCAACACAAGCAGGAAACCTGACGCAAGGTCCAAAAGTGTTAGCAGATGCATACATTCACAATGAGATTGACCTGTTACATTCGTATCAATTTGTAGAAATGAAGCACAGTTTGCTATATATGTTTGATTGATCAAACACAAATGTCTTTGGATCTGGCCATTCCAAAGTTAAAGCAGAAACTGTAAAACAATATTTTAAAATACACAGTAAGGATGAACCTATAAAATGCCATGACGTGACCCTGTTATTTTGCTTTTTCTGACATTATATAAATACAAGACTGTACAGTCTGTGGGCAATGTTGAATAAGTGTCAAATGGTCTATTACAACTAACATCTTACAGGAATTCTGAAGAAATATATTTAAAGACAGCTAATTGTATGGATGTGTTGTAGAGATAGGTGGTATGGCTTCAAATGTTGTTCCAGTCATTTTTGACATTGTTGTCAATAGGCCTATATGGCAATTTAAGCTTGCAAAAAGTCAGTGTAATTTGTGAGTCTTTCGTAATTATTTATTGATTATTACAATTTCAGCACCATGAATGCAGTAGGTCAACTGACACAGCCACAAATGATAAACATGATATTCGAAGTTTACATGAATGTGCACATAATGATATTTTAGTTTTCTATCGAACTTCTTGACCTTTTGGACACAAGAATGATCATTGGGATAATTATTTACTTAGACACTGAGGCATTTAAGGCCTCCTCTTTATTGGTGACAGGTTTTAATGCTGTAGTCATGTAGGACTGAATTAAGATTTTCACTTATCAGCATTGCTTTTACGCAAAAAATCTAGAATTCTAAAACTTTGAAATTAAACGTGAGTCATCTTGTATAGCAGATGTTGGCGGTGCTTGAAGGCGTTTTACTTTGTAGCTGTGGGCAGATGACATTGGCATAATCCAAAGTTGTACATGTTTACTGTTTTTCTGTCCTTGGATCAGCCAAACAAGTTCCAATGGAGGATCGTACCACGCCAAGGCTGTAACACAGCACAGCAGAGTAAATCAGAATGTAAAATGATAAAGAACAGAAACACAGGAGCACAACAAAACTGTCAGTGGCAGCATACTTTTAATTGTCGTTGGTGCTTAAGAATCATCATGTCATTGTCGTGATGTATGACATCCTATTTGCCCCAACATCACTGTGTGCATTAGAGAGCAGCGTTCACTTTGAGCTGAATATGAGCAGAATGACAACAATTTAAACTTAGTCTTCATGATGGTTAAACGAGTAAAGACTGTTGCAATGATGATCCCTTAGAGGTGCCAGCTTGAGATTGCTGGAATCTGTGTTATCAACCTCTGAGTTAAGACAAGCAATTTGCCACTGTCATAAATTTTGGAGTTGTTGGAGTTCTATGTCAGTCAGTGTTAGTTGTATTTTAAGTGATATGTGTGATTTATGTATGAAGACAACAGGGAAAATGATCTGTGCTGGGCTTATTCGGTAAAGGAATACCATAGTGTTTTCTCAGCTTTGTTTTCTAAAACTGATCAATCAAATTGGGCCGGTTACCCATCGGTCTGAGTCTGAGGTAAGCGTCTTTGAAAGCAGTGTGTCAAGCCTACACAACAGAAAATCTAATTTCTCTGCCTGTCCTTTCATGGTACAGACGAAGGAAAGCAGCAAGTGAAAGTGTCTCGCTAACAGTCCAAGTGCACGCTTCTAACATGGTTCTCTCCAAACTCTTTTCTCTTTTTCTCCAGTGGTGCAAAGGGAGGAGGACAGGAAATAAAGGAGTTACCTAGAGGGTCTCAGTCAATCCACATTTCAGCTGGAGCGAGAGAACAAGGCACTGAGAGAGAGAGAGAAAGGAGAAGAGGAGTGAGAGTCGCGTCTGCTCTTGGCAGCTGTTCCAGCAGCCTTTTTCATTGTTTGGCTGTTTTGTTCCTGTGTTACCTTTTTGAGGAATCAGTTCATATTTTTAACTTCAGTGTGATATATAACTGCTGTAAAACTGAAAACTAGTACTAGATAGTGTTTTATTTTGTTCCATTATTAAAATTCCAAGGTTCTTTTTGTTTTTTTTATTTTTAACTTTTTTGGGCTGTGAGTAGCAGGAGCTTCCATTCTCCGAACTATCCTGGAACCCCTTCCTTACCTAGTAGGACCTGATAACCTGGTATTCCTCAAGCACCTGATCTGGCAGCTATTCTCTTCGTGTCTGTGTGTTTGGGGAGCTCTGTGACCACAGCTTAAGCACTACTCAGCCTTCTAGTCACCTAAGCCTAACTAACGCCAGCCAGTCTTAGCCTGGTCCAGCCCAGTCCAGCCTGCTCCGCTCATCAGGCCAGGGGAG